>CABPRJ010001478.1:236101-316621 GCA_902439185.1 Cinara cedri | reverse complement strand
AAAAAGTTGCTACACGTAGAAATCGGTGCAAGTTTATTTGAAAATAAAAACTTGTCCACAGACTAGAAGAAAAAATGGAAGAAAGAAATAAACAGTATTGTAAAACCAATAGCTCCCTTGCTACGCTCGGAATCTATAAACATGGTTTAGATATAATATAGGTATGTCCGAAAATTAAGTGATTGAATAAAAAGTGTTCAAAAATATAATACAGTGTTCGAATGAATTTATGTTCGAAAACTTTTATATTATTTTATTGATATAATATTTATACGGTCGAAACGCCAACAGTCAAAATGTCGATAGGTAGGTTAAAATGTGGACAGTGGAAATATTGACAGATTAAATTGTTGAACGTGAAAACATCGAAAAGGACCAAATGTCTAAACAAAAGTTTAGTATTACCAAATTAAATATTGACAAATTAAATTATTTGTAATTGCAATAAAAATAAAAGTATGGAAACAATATCATGTTACATAATAATATTATATGCACTGCATTAACATTCAATCGAGGTAAAATGCTGCAAATCGAGAATATTACTTATTAAACAAAATATTCACCTCTACGCTTTTCATGAAAAGGAAGCTTTATATTTCCTATTTACGTTCCATAGTGATGTATTGTTGTGAAATGTGGTCAACGACTAAAAGGGATGAGACAAAGTTACTTATCTTAAGCAAGGTATTAAGTAAAATATATGGTCCCATATTTAAAACGGAAACAGGGAAATATGAAAAGATAACAAAATGGAGATATTGAGAAAATCTTTAACGGACTAAATATTTTTCAAAAATGTTTTGTCTCAAAAATAATGTAATGGGCCGGTCACATGTGGCGAGATAAGCTTAGCCTAATGAGACACGAGCTGGTCTTTAATTTTAATAAAACACGCCACAGATTATTCGTAATAAACCAATAAATTAATTTTAATTACAGATAATTAATTGTCAATTCGTTTACGGGCCACCCATTGATCTGTATAACATTACATTGTGTCATTAATATTATTATTATAAAGATACTCCTGAAAATCAAAACAAAAACTAAACTTCAGAGTACTTTAGGTTGCATTTTTTACGTAGCGGCGCGTGGCGTTTATTTATTTCAATAATATTTACCGAGGTACTATAATAGTTTTATTGTAACACCTAACACCGTATTGTTTTTCATGGTCCACAATTGGCCATTATCTGTAAGGAAAACAACAACAACGAAATTCATTCGTTTCTGGACAATAATTGCCTAAAATCATCGTAGCCTAAAAATAACCTACCAGAATATATATACTATGAATGATATTTTGATGGTACCGAAATATTTTACTATACATTTATATATGATAGTATTTAACGCATGATAATACGGTATTTGACCGAATATTTATTTTATTATTAACAATTTTGTCAAAAACGAATTATTTTACTCTTTGATAAGAAAAACCAGACAGAACACTTGACCACTACAACAATATTATCATAATCGGTGGTGTTATTAGAATATTTCGGGAAGGGATAATATTGAACTTAAAAATTAATATATTGTGTACCCCGGGATAAAAAATAAATATATTTTTCATTAATATATTTTCGTAATTAATGTTTTATAATATTCAATCTGCCCTATAATCATCATTGCAAACTAATAACTATAAGTTAACTTACAACCTATAACTAGCTAATAAGATGTTATTATTTAGTTCGATATTTTTTTAATCTCTTTCATATAATTATATAAGGTTTGGATAGGTTTTGTTTTAAACAAAAATATAACATAATATATGGGCAGGTTTATTCGATACCTACGTTGATATATGTATACATATAGTTACTATAGTTAATACATTAATTGTTAACAACTATATGGTTATTAACATATTAGATTGTTGGATTTTCTGACAAAAAATAATGAAATTTAAATTTTAAAATAAGTCATATGAATTATTAGTACTAAAAAAAAAAAAAGAACGACAGGAGATATGGTTCTATGATCTCCCCCGATAAATACGTTACTGAATTTTGATAATAATTAATAATCAATTATTATTGTTATTTTCTACTGGAATATTATGATAAATAATAATAATAATAATAATATGTTGTTTAAGTGCGTTCAGTGTAGTTATTTTACGAGACCTATAACCCCCCCCCCCCACACACACACATGTTATGATTGGCCCTCTTGCAGGCAAACTACTATAATATTATTATAAGTATTCTCGTAGTATAATTAATCGATGAATGCGGGTGGCACTAAAATACGTATACATGCAACGCCCGCAGACGTATATTTTGCCAATTACCACCGATGAGTTTTACCTAGGCCTATGACCAAAATATTGTACGATTGTTATACTATTTTGGTGCCGGTTTTCAGGGAAACCATATATTCGAAAAAAAATGTCTAGGCTAAAATAGTGGAGTAAAAATAATTTACACTTGAGCAGGTCACCAGAGGGGTTGTTAGGGAAAAATCAGAATATTGAAATCGTATGAGATGAGATAAAACAAAACTTTTTTATGATCTGTGAGATGACTGAGGTAAATTTGATGAGAAATCTAGAAGAGTGAAATTAATGAGATTCAGTGAGATTCAGTGAGATTTTAGTATTTTACAAAAATTGTGTAAACAAATGTCTAAAAATCTGTCTTAAGATAATGAGGACGGGTGCAGCCACTGTTATAGGTAATTTAATGTATAGGCATATGTAAGCAACGATTAACCATTTCCAATGAGCGGTGTTCAGTTGATAGTGTTGCTTTGTCAACAATATATATGTAACATTATGGTAAAATATAATGTATAATAATAATATAATAATATAATATATAATATATATAATTAAAATCGTATTCAAATATATTTTCTTTAATAATATTTGACTAATATTGTATCTATTTTCCCGTTTTTCTCGGTTTTTATCACGTTTTTCCCATTTATTGGGAAAACTCTTGAGAAATCAAAAAATGACCTCTCTCTCCCTAAAGTACCTCCCCAGTCAAATTTTCTTTCAGAAAAAGTGTTATCATTATAAATCAGAGTGAGATTTCTGGTTGAAATGTTGTTTAGAGATTAAAAAAAAATTATTATTATAAATATCATTATAAAACTAATATATTCCTCTCTCAACTCTAAACTGTCACATCTTATTATAATGGTTCTTAGATTTTTCATATAACGATATTAACATAGAGGTGATCATTATTTTATACTACTTAAACTATCAAATGTAAAACTTTTAAAGCGTTCCAGCAACTTGTGAGCAATTTATAGGCATTTCATATTTACTAGATTTTTTTTTATATTTTTTATTTGGTCAGTTTTGGATAGAATTATTTGGTCAAATTTATACTTGACCATTTAACATGAGGTTTATTATAAGTTTTAGTTATTGGAAAATAAATTACGGTATTTCAAAACATATATTTAACTAAAAAATGCATACAAATAAAATAATGATTGTATTTCATGAGAAATAATTTATTAATTAAATTGCTGAAACTAGTAGGTAGATAATTACTATTTATGGCATTATGATTTCTTTGTTTTTAATTTTTAAGTACATACTATGTTTTCTACTAGAAATAACACATTAATCAAAAAAACCTACAACTGTCAACGCTGTTCGGCTGACCGAACAGCGCTAATTAGTGAGTTTTAGTTTGTAAAGTATAGTAAATTTTAAAATTTATGAATAAGTTGTAATAATAATTGTCTTATAAATGTATTTAAATCGATCAGTTGTTTAGAACAATTCTATTATTAATTGTTTATTAGAATATAATAAATACTATTCAGATCTTTACAAATGTAACATAATAAAATAATATTGTAGTAATAACAAGGATTTAGTTTTAGTACATAAATAATTTGTTTAGTTTATATTCTGAGCGCAGCGAGTAATGTTCTGGTTGGTTTATGATGAGTGCTTATTTATTTTTTTCTGTGTTTGTGTAAATGCAAGAGATCTTTTTTGTTAATTTTCGAAAAGATTTGGCACATTGAGGCGGTCATTTTTTGATTTTCCCTGCAGTTCTTATAATAATTAGGTAAAATCGGAAAAATGAATGGTTTCAATATTTTTTTACATTTTTCTCACACGATACGGAAAAATAATTTCACTATAAAATTCACAAAAACAGCCAATACATTTATGTATCTATCTATAACACGACGTTGTCCATTTTATCATTTTTGTACATAGTTTTAAACCGTGCTGCATAATAATCATAATACATAAAATGTATGAATTTCAAAAATACGAGTAATGTAGGCAAATGGAAAAGTTTCAGACGTTTATTTATTGATGCAAAATATATTATCAAATATTATTAGATATTTATGTCATTTTCAGAATAATGTCCACCATTAAATACGAGAACCCAAAAATCGCAGTAGTATTCGTTGTAGTAGTTTAATAATAATACTTGATTAATCTAAATTAAAAAAACAGGCAGACAGTATATAGGTTATAGGCGAGCAATTGTGAAGGTATTATATAGGGGTAATAGAGTTGATAATAGTAATACTATATTTAGAATCTTTTATAATGGACAAGTAAAAAAAAAGACGTCCTAGGATAATGGGGACGGTCGCAGCTACTGTTATAGGTAATTAAATGTATATCTGTAAGCTACGATAAACCATTGCTAACGAAAAAACGATTCTGAGCGCTGTTCAATTGATAGTGATGCTTTGTCAACAATATATATGTCATATTATAGTAAAATAATTAAATAAGCATTATATATTTTCTTTAATAATATTTGTTTAATATTGTACCAATTAACTCATGTTTTTTTTGGTTTTTCTTATTTATTGGGAAAACTCCTGGGAAAATCATTTCCTTAAAGTACTTTCCTAGTCAAATTTCCCTTCAAAAAAGGTGCTATCATTTTAAATCAGAGCGAAATTGCTGGTAGAATAGATGTACACAGAAAAAAAGGCAATAATATTTTTTTACTAATACTTACATTTCGTACATTTTTCGTTTTTCCGACATTTTATCCCGGTTTTCCCGGATATTATGAAAACCGCTTGAAAAATTAGAGTAAAACTCTTAAGGAACCTCCTGTTAAATTTTCCATGGGCATTAGAAGTTCTAGTTACGCCACTGAACGGAACGTGTCGGATCGCACTGTTCGTCACCGACTGTAAAATACGCGAACGGCGCCCCGGGAATAATTCGACGTTTCGCACTCTCCGGACGCGCATACGTAAAATATTTATTTTGTTTGTATATATAGCCGAGTATAAGCAATTATATATTATATATAAACGAGTGCAAACAAACGGTATTTAGAGAAACGGACGATTCGGTCCCCTCATTAGCGGGGTAGAATATATTATTACGGCCGCCCCTGATGAATTATTATGATCGTCCCGCGCGTTTAGAGCTTATTTCATTTTTACTGGGCCACATAAATTATTTCACCGCCACGTAACCTGCAGTTCAGCGAGTGCCTCGGCGACCGGTCTCCTCCGAAATAATAATTTTATACGATTATTGTCGTCGGTGATTTTTACCGGTTTACGTAAACCGTACGGTATATAATATTTTGATCTTCGGTCCCGACGGAGACGAAGGATTTAAGCCGATTTTCGATCGTTTTAAAAATATAACCTCGTCCAATGTAATCTTTTTTTGTTTTCTTTTTATTTTTCGGTCCGAATCGCATACACATAATATGTATTTTCAAAACGCCGTGTGGATTTAGTTTATAATATATTATGCAAGCGTACGTATTTTCAAAATGTAATTTATCGTATTGAAGACTACATAATTCGACTCCGGGCCGTTCTTCCCTGGAAAAATAGTAAGTCAAGTTAACCACATTATTAGGCACACTATATACAATAGTATTAGAATCAATAAATTTAAACGTTATATGATTTCGAATGTTCAAACGTTGTTCGGTGTTACGATAAATTACCTTTATAATTACATCCTGGCATCCTGCAGCAATATTGATAGGACGATTAGGTAGCCTAAAATTCTGAAAGATTTGTTTTTGAACCGATTAATATCTAAGGGATATTTCATGGCCAAGTCCCAAGTGATATTTTTCTGTGGAAGTATCTTAAGAGTAGAGCATACCAAAGAATACGGGAATACTTGAAGATCACATAAAAAGCATACGAACAGCATAGGTGACACAAACTTCTCGGTAAATGTTCAGTTTTTTATGGTTATTTTTAAATCGCCGTTTAAATTAATTTAAATTATTAAATGATTAATGTAATATAGGTACCTATTACAATGTTACATTTTTAACGTAAATTTGTGATCCGTTTTGTTCGTTCAGTAAAGTATCAACACATAAATTATAATGGGGAAAGGTGCAGCCATTGTTATAGATAATTTAATGTTAACCTGTAAGCAACGATAAATCATTGCTTAACGATTCTTAACGGAGTTCAGTAGATAGTGATGCTTTGTCAACAATGTATATGCCGTATTATAGTAAAATAATTAAATAGGCTCTGTATATTTTCTTCAATAATATTTGTTTAATGTTGTACCGATTTCTTCGGATTTCTTACGTTTTTCTCGGTTTTCCCATATCTTTTCCCAGTTTTTCACATTTGTTGAGAAAACTCCGGAGGGAAATGGAAAAATGACCTTTTTAAAGTACTTTGCCAGTGAAATTTCCTTTTAAAAACATTGCCAGATCAAAAGTCAGAGCAAAATTGCTGATAGAAAAGTTGTTCACAGAAAAAAAAAAATTAACATCTTTGTAAAATCATAAGCTTTTTCACCCCACTCAGAATATAAAATGCTAACAGGTTCAATCAGCCAATTTAAACGGAAAATAAATACCATGAAAACCAAAACACCGCTCATAATTAAAATCAACCTAGAACTAAATATTAATACAAAAATAAGCAATACACGGTTACAAAACGTCCAAGAATTCTGTTACCTTGGAAGCATCGTAACTTCTAATAATAAATCAATATCAGACACGAGAAGAAGAATAGCATAGTAGCAAAGCGAGCATTTCAAAATAAGAATCAACTTCTTACCAATAAACACCTGAGTGTTGTAATACGTAAAAGATTCGTTAAGACATTTGTTTGGAGTGTGCTGACATATGAACAATGTATAAGAAAGACTGAAGCAAACTGGAAGCAACGGAGGTGTGGATGTGCAGATGAATGACAAAGCCAAGATGGATTGACGAGAAAAAAAATGAACAAGTATTAGACGGAGTACAAGAGAAAAAACAGTTGATGAAGATGATTGTATCAAGGAAATTAAATTTACTTGGACTCATCACAACGACTTTATAACGAACATATTCGAAGGAAAAATAACTGGGAAGAAATCAATGCCATGGAAACAATATTTCGAACACATCCAGAAACTCATGAACTGTGCGTCCTTTGTTCCACTAAAGAATGTATAGCATTAAACAGAGAGGAATGGCTCCGACGGTAAGGCATGGCCTTTAATAATTGATGATGATCTATTATAACGAAAAGCTCAGTTGGCGCCGAGCGATTCCGTTATGGTGAGATATTACCGTGTACAATATGGGAAAATAACGCGATACTGAAAACCGCGACAAACGGAGGCGACGAACCGCGGGCGCGTCATTGTTGTTTTCGACGAGCGACGCCGCCGCCGTATCGAGTCGCGGTTTTGCAGACGGAGACGCGGCGGATTTTCCGCGTGCCCAACGCACGCGCGTCAATGTAAAACACACATATATACATAGATACGTATCCGCGACCTGACCGCGGCAATAATAGTATTAAAATACGATAGTGACGACACGACGATACGCGTAACAATACCGTCGCGGCGTATACCGCGAGAAAAAAGGACGGTATACCCGGGGCCGAAGAATTGGACGGAATGATTATCGAATAAACTCGGGCGCGATATGTGTGTGTGTGTGTGTACGGCGGCGGCGGCGGCGTCGTCGTCGCCGCCGTATGTATGCACGCACGTTATAACATTAGATAATATTGTCGCGTTATAGCGTATTATTATTATGTTATAGCGGACAGACAGACAGACAGAAGCGCGCACACGCTCGGAGCGAGTGGGAGTGAAGGTGACGCGAAGAGAATACGAAAGGGAAAAAAAAAAAATAAATAAACGATAATGCACCGGCACGTGCCGCATATGGCGTTCGTTATATTGCGCGCCGCGGCAACAATGACGTTAGCGGTCCCTCATCGATGCGTTACCGTCACCGCCGCGGCAAAGTTTTCGTATGTTATTACGGGTCTCGGTTTACTGCGACGACATCACGTGATATTCCTTTATTTTTGTTTTTTCTCGCTCCTCCCCGACCTTTGCGCGGCCTTTCGCCGGCACATTTTTAATAAGCTAATGGGCGGCGGCGGGTCGATATAATACGGCTGACATGGCATGTGCAACTCTTATCACGGACTGTTATCCGCAGTAATAATTCGATTGTTTGGATCCGAACAATTTAACTGTATACGATTAAAAACGCGCGTGATATACGTTTCAATGCTCGTATTATATTAAAATATGATTGTCTTACATATTGTATACTACGATTTGACTGTTATTAAATAAGTATTAGATGATACTCAAATGAGATTTCCGGAATAAAATATAAGTACATAAGTACAATTAAAATGTACATTGTAGAATATAACGATTTTTTAGTTATTTTGCATCGAATTCGTATATGTACATTTTTATTTGTTTGGATCCAAATGATCCAATCGCACTTGATAAAGAATTTGATCACGTAATATCGCGGCACACTAATCGCACGTATTATCGTATACTATTGCGAAAAAAAATTGACATCGTATACATCTCAATTCAAAAGCCACTAGTATTAATACGAAATCATAATATAAATCAACGATCATCAGGTAAACGAAAAAACATTAAAATATCAAAGTTAACGGTTAAATGCATATATAAATAACATACTGCGGCAAACACTGAGGCCCTGGGAGTTTGATGGCCCGGGATCCATGGCCCTCCCTAGATCTCCCCTACCTTAATCCGGGTTTGAAAAACCGTACGAATGCTGGTCAGTCGCCACTGGGACGATTTTTCGTACGATTTGTTAAAATTAACCGGCAGTGGCAACGTAAACGTATAATACGTATACAGGACGTGGACGTTTTCCCGGTGGACTACAGTTAGGAATACATCTGTGTAATACGTATGAAATTCAATCAAAAAACAGCCTATAAAAAAGGGTTTTTCGACGCATTAACGTTTTAACGATTGCTCGACTTTGGTTCGTTGTAATTTTCTGGAAAACGTTGAAGCATTCGAAAATAAAAAAACCGTCCCTCGTATCGCTCATGATCAATTATTTATGCCTTATGCGTACATGTTAGTATGAATCATCCGGACAGAACGGTACGGGCATTTTAATGTCCAAAGATCGGCAAAAAAAAAAAAAAAAAAAAACCACGCCGTTTTATAGTGAATTCCTTTGCTTTAGTGATTTTAGATTCTTTATACTAAATCTAAAATAATCTGATTTATTGATTTTTTAAGGAAAAAAGCGTATCCGGTTTTAAAAAAACCGTATTCACCGGATATTAATAATGTATAAATATCCCACTTTTAATTTGCATTGCGGCAATAATTAGCCGTTAAAAGTTAAAGTCTTATACGTTTTAAAAAGCCTCATCGATCTCAATTGCAATGAACCATTTTTTAAAACATGCGTATTTACGTGCTTTAATTATTTAACAAGTTTGAATTATTGCAAACAAAATTACTAGATTTTTTTTAGCGGTGACAAATTACCATTAAGATTGATGAAGCGTTAACTTCCAAGAGGACAAAAAAAAACAAAACAAAACTAATTAAAAAACGGGATCTGCTATATTTAAAAATAACCTTTTTTTTTTTAAATTGTTATTAGGTATTACGATAGATTTCATTCTAAGATAAAAAGAGAGAGAAAATCCTATGGTGGTATAATTATAAATCCCCAGGGAAAATAATTATTACTACATTATTATTATAAATACAACCAAAATGCGTGTCCTTTGTTCGGAAAAAAAGGACGGACATACTTCGCACGTGGGTGCAGCCATTTTTGTAAGTGGGAAGTTGGGAAAGTAGGGTACAGCAGGGAATTTAATGTATATCTGTGAGCAACGATAAACCATTGCTTACGAAAAAACGGTTCTGAGGTTTGCTCCAACTTATAACGATAGCAATTTTTTTAAAAGGAAATTTCACTATAGGGAGGTACTTTAGAGAGGTAATTTTTCGATTTTCTCTAGAGTTTTCCTAGCAAATATGAAAGACTGGGATAAAATAAGGGAAATCTGGGAAAAACGTAGGAAAACTGGGAAAATCGGTACAACGTTGAACAAATATTATCAAAGAAAATATAGCAAGCCTATTTAATTTTTTTATTATAATATGACTTGTAAATTGTTGACAAAGCATCACTATTAACTGAACTCCGCTCAGAATCGATTTTTCGTTAACAATGATTTATCGTTGCTTACAGATATACATTAAATTTCTGTCTGTGCCTTACCTTCCCAATTACCCATCTACAAAAGTGGCTACATCCACGTGCGAAGTATGCCTGTCTTTTTTAATCTAAAGAATCAGATTTCCCTTATTACTTCGAATATTAATGAGTATTTCAATAAATTACCTTTTTATAGTACCATCCAGCGAACATTTATTTATAGAAAAGGCGCTATACTTGATAATCGGAGAAAGCTTACTTGTTGAAAAAGTGTTCAAATAATAAAGTTTTCCTGGCTCAATATTTTCAAAAAAAGAAATTAATGAAGGAAATTCAATTTAACTTTCCACTCCGTTTACACCCTTGTCCCTATCACAGTTCATCGTTGTTGTCCGGTAATTTATCTTTTAAGAAGGGTACTTTCTTATATGTGACAACCGTTTAAATAATACTAACCGTTGTTTCTCACCGTTATCGTTGAGGTAATCCATAAATCAACAAAAAAGAAAATACAATTAGTACAAAGATTTAAATCGCTTATGCAATTTTATGACTATTTTATCTTTACTTGTAATTATTTTCCCGTAAAACAGTATAGTAATAAAATGTCTATACTTGTTTTAGTCATGCGATTTAAATATGTAAACTAATCAAGAAAAAATAATATTTTTGAAGAAAATTGAAATAGAGATTAAATTTTAAGATAGAAACAAATTGTATATTAGTCAAAATTGGATGAAAAAAAAATTTGAATATTTGAATTTGCAGACGGTTTATAAAAATATAAGTTTTATTACGCGTGCCCGCACCTCAGAGGGGTTAACATATTTTAAAAATAGATTCAAAATGTATCTCCGAATTGGCCCCGACTTCCTATACAAAACTCAATTCAATCCAAGTCCGTCCGGTTGCTATATTTCGTATTACTATTTGAGCACAATATTATATACTATAATAATAAACGTATAATCTAATCTCGAATACGATAATGCACTGAACTGTATAATAATACAAAATATATATGTATGCACATATAAAAATCGCGTGTCCCCGGGCTAACATTTATTTGGACGTTATAAAAAAAAAAAAAAAAAAAAAAAAACAAATACCTTTGTGGTGTATTGTGTACAAGTATAATATCGATTAATAATAATAATAAAAAAATAAAATAATAACAACAATTTTTAAAATATACAGAACACATTGCTCGGTTATTCAAAACTAAAACAAAAATTACTATACATTAATTATGCGATAACCACCCGCGGTTGACAAAAATGACAACTAATATTATATTGGCGTTTACGATTTGCGGTACGTATAGTGGACGGTCGTAGCCCATAATTATATTTACTGTTTTACTCTTTAGCTATTTCGAATTCTTAATACGGTCGCGATATTAGGTATATGGTATCCGGTCACAGAAAAACAAATTAAAAATAAAGCAGTGACGGCATTTATGCGTTATATTTTATCGCTGAATAATTCACGTCATATTCGTACGGATAAATGACAACCGTTTATTATTATTTTTTATTTTATTTTTTTTAGCCGTTGGTCCGCGTAATTTATTCATTAACACGGCGCCGGCGGCGGCTTATTGATGGCCCGAGCGTATATAATAATGGGTATATAGGGTGCCCCGCCGTGTTGTCTTGATGCTAATATCTTTGTTAATATTCAAATATTTCTGTTTTTTATTTTCTCAATCGGATTTTGTGCGAAAACGACACGTATAACATATTTTATTTTCGCCCCTTTTTAATTAGAAATAAATAACTTTTTATACTTTCGCTTCTCAATATTTTTAAAATAATCACTTTGTAACAGATACTATTCTAAATAGAATAATTAATCTAATGTACATTCATATCGAACGAATCAGGAAACATTAATTACAGGTTTATCAAACATTCTATTGATATAAAAAATAATATAACACACATGCTATGTACAGGATATAAATTTATTTTTATCAGGTTTAACAATAATTTTAATTTTTTCAAAATTCACTTGACAATATGAAACCATGTCAATTAAGTCATTATACAAGAAAATGTTATAGATATGGAATAATAACAGTTAGAAAACATATAGGACGACATATATTTATTGAGACCAATATGAACACATCTACTAAAATAGAAGAATTTTATTGCAAAATCCAGAATTTGCCTGACAAAATATTTATAGAAAGTCATAGGTAAAACATATTTACATTTAATTCATAATTCGTGTATTTGCATAAAAAAACAGGTTTATATTTTTGTGGTTTTACATATTTTATTTAAATGTTCTAAAAACCCATGTTTTGTATTATATATAGATTCAGATTTGTGGTGGCTATAGCATTCACAAACTTGGAAGTTGGTTCCATGGGCCATTATAAATCATATGTTCGCCGTGTAAATGGATTTGGGAGGTGCATGATGACTTATGCAGAAAAATAAATCGAGCATCGGAAACAATTAAAATGACGCTTTATATATTATTTTTTATTCCAACTGATTAATTAATTGACGTATTCTAACAAGAAAATTCAATTATTTAATGCTTTATTTATAATATTTTTATTTTATTTGATTTTTTATTATGCATATATTTTAAAAAGTTATTTGAATATTTTTATTTCATTTCATTTTTTATTATATATTTAAAA
Source organism: Cinara cedri (assembly GCA_902439185.1). Classification (NCBI taxonomy): domain Eukaryota; kingdom Metazoa; phylum Arthropoda; class Insecta; order Hemiptera; family Aphididae; genus Cinara; species Cinara cedri. Next base: position 303,511 of record CABPRJ010001478.1, on the reverse strand, counting down.
AGTTTTATTAATATTGTATTCTTTTTTTATTACCAAAAAAATAAAACATTTAAAGTAAAACTATTGAAATAAAGTACCTATGTCTTTTTCGTATATATTTCTTGGACAAGTATGTATACTTCGGTTATCTGTTTTGGGTCACTTGTAAAAACCTTTTATATAATAAACGTTTTAAAATTTCTACTTTAGCAAAAAAAATTGGAGAATACTCGATAAAATCAGCATAATCGACAAATCAAGAAGAACGTATAAATAATAAAAACAAATTAAAACACACGAAAACCTATCCTAAACTTATTGGATACACAAAAGTTAAAATTCTCACCCTCGTTAAACAAACGATTCTCCAAACAATTCTGAAAGTTGTCCAACATTGTTCAACAAATCGAGATAAACAAGTTTAGCACAAAAAACATGTCCTAGTAAACAGTTGCGTTGTTGGTGTAAACTTAGCAGCGCAAAATTGGAAATTAAATCCCTGGTGAAAATAATGTCCAACAAATTCTTAAAATTTATCCAACAATATCCAACAATCTACCAACAAATTTGTTGGCTTGATTAGATCGATATCTGCTAATGTTGCGCTGCCAAGTTCACAAAGGTAAAAAAAGTTCTTTGTTTTTTTTAGTTTTACCATATTTTTTCCATTTATTGGAAAAACTCCTAGGAAAGGTGTTATACTTGATACTCCGGAGCAAGATTTCTTGTAGAAAAATTGTCCACAAGAAAAAAGAAGGCCGTAATATATTTTAACTAATTATACCTATATTTCTTATATTTTCCCGTCTTTCCTCCGTATTTTTTTCGATTTTTCATATTCGATGAGAAAAATCCTGAGAAAATCAAAAAATGGCGTTTTTTTAGTATTTCTTTATAACTATTTCCTTTCAGAATAGATGTTACACTTAGAAATCCAAGCAAGTCTTCTAGTCGAAAAGTAGTTCATAGATAAAACAGTATTGTATCAAGAAAATACGGTGGGACTACACTCTGTATATACATTCATCCTGCTCCTCGAATATAACCGTTGCGATATCTCCTGAGATATTGTAGATAATCGAAACCTGTTTTTATTTTTATTTTGTATATATATGACAAGATTTTTTCATAAGAGTTATAAATATTTATAATTAAATTTATACATTTTGTTAAAATTTGTTATTGTTTTTGGAAAACTTAAAGATTTCCATTTTATAGAACTTTATCCTTCTAAAAATGTTGTCAATTTCATTTATAATTTATAATCATCTCTTGATTTTTAATATTTTTTCTTAGTTCAGAGAAAAATAGTGTAAAATCGAATAGGTATTACGACAGTAGTCTGCAGTAGTGTTTTAAAATTATCTCATCTGGTTTTCTGTTAAGTTCTGTTTATCAAAACATCACGTTTAGTATAGTTTTTTTTTACTGAAACACAATGAAGGATGCCCGGAGGAGAAAGTTCAGAGGGGAGGACAACCTTAATTTTTATTAGTAATCAATATATTGCATATAATATATTAGGTTTACGTTCAAAAATTGTTAAAATTATTATAATATAATATTAAATTTAAAACTTATTTATAAACTATAACTAATTTAAACATAAATTGAATATTTATTTTATTTTTCCCGAATTCATCAAATTTTTCTGCTAAGTTAAGTTCTTCGATATTTTTCCTATGTAAACTTAACATACATAATCCGGATAAGCGACCCTCACGCATTAGATAATTGCAAGTCAGCTATCCACAAATGATCGGCTGTAGTGGTTGGTACCAACTTCAAACCATAGGACATAAATCAGCGCATATCGCGGTAATAGATTATTAGCGGAATTCAATTATCACGAAATATACTTACCGACTAGGTACCAATAATCAAGGTGTATTGATAAAGCATTGACAAATACCAATACACCTGGGTACCAATGATGAATTTTGAGAGTTCGAGATATTTTGAATTTGTGTGTAATTATTTCGACTTGCTGGAAAGCTTGTTGTCCTCCCCTCCCTTCCACTCGTATCTCAGTAGATATCCCGGGCGGGTGTATCTTCGCGGAGCACCCCGTATGTATAAATGCTATTATTGTTGTTGTACTGCGGAACCGACGGACATTGCGGGTACAACGATGTGGGGCTGATACGCGCGTTCAGTACACGCGTTGTGTGCATGTGTGTGCACCCGCGCGCGCCACGAATATTTTCGAATTTGGATTTGGGCCGTGGAAAATTGCACGGGCACAACGGGCGGGGTCATCTATCAAGTCCGCCGGTATATTAAGACGAGGCGGGCGAAAAATCGCCGCGGCCGTCGTCGCCCGTCTCCCCGCAGCCCGCGCGGACGAGTGATTAACTGTTCGAAATCAGTCCCGAAATTAAATCCGACCCTCCCGCGGACGTTCGCGCACGCGCATATTCGTGCGTTAATAAAATATATCGCCGGTCCCGCGGAACGCGCGCGCTCAAATTCGTAACGGACGTCCGCGGACGGTATAATATACGAAACGCGCGACACGAGCGCGGCGCGCACATATTATTATTATTATTATTATTGCGATCATTGTTTTATTGCCGACCGAAATTCTCCGCGGGAATTAATCAGTTTCGCATTGTCGCCGCCGCCGACGCCGCCGCCAAACACTACAATAATGTAATATTATTATTAACGTGCCGTGCCCACAATCCGAGAATGTTTCCGAGATACGCATCGCGCGTCGAATCGCGGCGGTGCGTTCGTCGTTGTAATATTATCGTTCGGCGCGGACAGGCACGCGGCCGGGTGGGCAACGTTTTTGACAATTTTTCACAGCTATTTGGTGGATGTTGACTACAGTGAGGACATCTAAACCATTATCCACGTGGATATTAACACTTTTGATTCGGAACAATATACGATTCGCAACCTTTTAATACGGTTAAACTGCTCTTGTATAACCCGTGTTTTGTCCTTTGTCTAAAAACAAAAATACTTATAATTATAATTACTTACAATTATTTATTAATTTCTTTTGGATTGTTAACTTCAGTTGTTCCGACATTTTCCTCATTTCTTGATTTGTAATTTAATTTTCAACTTCAGTTTCGATATTGTACCGACAATTAGTCCAGGACGATTAGGACGACAATTAGGACGTCTTTCTATCACAATACTGATTAAAATTGATAAATATATTTCAAACCTGCAAAACCTTGCATTTTATAAAAAGTTATATTAATAACATCATAATCGGTGCCGCGGAACACGAGTGTGCAGAATGGAGCACAATTAATAATATTATATTAATTTTTTCTAGACGTGGTTCAAATATTCAAAGTATTTTGACGATTTTAAAGCTATTTAAAGGTCTTTTGTTTTAGTTTTTATTTAAATGGTATCTACTATAATATGGATAAATAGTTTGACATGCAATCAAAAATGCTTGAAAATTGAACACGAGATTCATTAAAAGTTGTTATGACTGGTCAAAAAAAAGGTAATTGAACTTCGCTCAGAATCGTATTTTGTTAGCAATAATTAATCGTAGCTTGTTTACAAATAGAAATTTATAAAAGAGATGATACTGGGGATAGGAACGGTCACTATTGTAAGTGAGAAGTTGGGAAGATAGAATACATAAGGTTATTTCATTTATATTTTTAAGCAACGATAAACTATTGCTTGACGAAAGACGATTCTGAGCACAGTTCAGTAATACATATATGAAGTGCAACAACTTTTTTGCGATTTTCATTTAAATTTGATTTCAAAACGCTTATTAAAAAAAAAATGTTCTCCGAAGTTTATGGAAATTTGACCACTTTTAGGTAAGCCAATATAAGTATTATCACAACGTTTCAAGTCTCTAAGCGTATTTATACCCGTAATTACATCAAAATTACTTACAAAAATTTAAATTCCTTTTAGAAAATTTGTTCACAGAAAAAAAAAACACATCATTGTAAAACCAATACATTCCTCACTCTGCTCAGAATCTAAAACATAACATCATGTATAAACCATACAAATTAGTTTTGACTACGAGCAGCAATAGCAACGGAAAATGGAACATCAATAAATGTAAAATGCCTATGGAACAAAAATTTCTGGAAAATATTTTAAATGTTTTCAAAATAAAACAAATTTCCAGTCGTAAATCAATGAACAAAGAGATCCAAAATGAAAATAACAGAATCATTAGTTTCGCGGGATTGCCCGTTCCTTTTACATTTTTTCTCAGACTTGCTCAATTATTATGAAAACTGCACGGGATATTAAAAAACTAACAAAATTCAAAATACAACAAAAAAATTCTTAGCGTTTTCGATAAGAGCTATATATTTCCGTAAAAATTAATTTTCACTATGAGCGGCAAGGAGCATCAAAAAAAGGAAGAGTCGGAAAGGATAACAAAAAAACAAAATGAGGAACAATTACGAAAAATAATTTTGGGTACCAGGAGTGCATATAGTACGACTTCGTTTGCACCGTTAGGTATATTGCAATCCGGGATGTGTGGCCGGCGGCGGTGGCAGTTTCTGTATGACAAGCGGATTTATATTTTCTTAAAAATTGAATTATATATAAACTTTTAGTAATCTCTAAAAATATTAGTAAAATATGTAATAATGTTTTTATACGGTTAAATTATCTTTGCAACAAAATATGTACATATATGAAAAAATATTGAATAAATTAACAAAATCAAGAACAGTATTAATGTATAAAAAAAATTACTTGTTTATTTGAATAGACATCGAATACAAAACGATACTCGTGATCACAACATGTGATAATTGACGCGGTAACAAAATATTATCGAACTTTATCGTTCTTTTTACGTTTTTCCTCGGTCTTTTTCAATCCATAACAGAACACGAAATACNTTAAAACGATTAGAACTATATTTATTGTAGAAAACATAAACTACACAAATTAGTTTTGACTACGAGTGGTAAAGAGCAACAAAATGAAGAGTCGGAAAGGATAGCTGAGTTGCCTGAAAAATGATTTTGGGTACCAGGAGTGCATGTGAAACAACGTCGACACGCTACTTCACCGTGGTGGAAATATTACGTCAAACTGTCGTACGACATACCTAATAATAAATTATTATAAAATAGAAAAAACTTATCGCAGCGGTTATAATGTACATAATTTTTTTAATTCCCGGAATTTTTTGAATCTATACAGTCAAATATACAAAAATAATATGAATCGCTATGAATATATTTTTTTAACATCAAAACATATGCACTTATATGTAATATACAATTTTTGTATTCAGATTCTTTGTACTATGAATCTTTGACATATCTTACTCCCGTAGTTGAGCATAAATCCATTGAAAACATGGTTTTACATAGAAATCCGCACTCTTATCATGACGGCCGTAGTGAATGTAGAGAACCAAAATCGAAAACAATAAGACTAATATAGCCGTAAACTTTACCTTATAACGTAATGTATTATGTACATTATGTACCGACTTATTTGTTTAATAAGCGTTTTGTCAAATCAAATTAAACGAAAATCGCAAAAAAAAATCACGGGACTTAAAATTATGTATTTAGTTGACAATGATTTATCGTTGTTTAAAGATATAAATGAAATAACCTTATGAATCCTACTTTCCCCCAATTTCTTAACTACAAAATGGCCGCTCCCATCTTCTGTATCAGTTCTTTTTTTTTGCTTATCAATCCGTTGAATGTCTCGAAAACAAATAGTGTAAATTCGGCACTGCTAGGATGAGGCTCGATAAATCATTGCTTACGAAAAACCGATTCTTAGCGGAGACCGGTAGATCGTGATGCTTTGTCAACAATATGTATGCCATATTATAGTGAAACAATTAAATAGGCTTTATATATTTTATTTTATTTTTTACCCGATTTTTCCAGTTTTCCTACGTTTTTCCCGTTGACCTCCGTTTTTTTCGGTATTTCAAATTTGAAGAGAAAATTCCTGAGAAAATCGAAAAATGACCTCCCTTAAGTACCTCCCGATAACATAACCGATTTCCAGAAAATTTGCTACACTTAAAAATCTAAGCAAGTCTCCTGGTAGAAAAGTTGCGCAAAGATAAAAAAAAATAAAAAAATAAACATCTTTGTAAAACCATAAGGTTCTTCGCTCCCCTTAGAATTTATCACTCAATATTTTTAAAAAAGTTACTTCAAGACGCAAGAAAAGTGCGAAGTTTTTAATTACAATTAATGAAGTAAATTCCATTATTATTACTATTTAAGTTTTAGTGGCATAAGTGATATTGACAGGCAAATATAAATGATAATAATATATCCTGACGATTTGATTTTTTTTTTTTTAGCTATTTGTGAGTTTATGCAATATACCTGTGTTTGTCAACATAGTATAATTTACTTAAACTTTTACTGTTTAATTTTCAATAGTTTGATAAAATTACTTCAATTACAATATAAGTATTTAAAACAATTTTTAAATCGTAGAATTGCAGGGGAATGTATTGGTTTTACTGTGTGTTTATTTTTTTCTCCGTTTGATTACACCTTTTAACTTGCAGAAATCTTTTACCAATCACCAATTCACTGATATCAATGTTATATCAGGGTTGATTTCTTGTAACAATAAATTGTGTCTTAGTGAACATGGAAATAAATTTTCGATTTTCCTAGTAGTTTTCTTAATAATGGGAAAATATTATTGAATATTATATTGAAATTTACGTGGGTTTTTTTTCTAGTTTTATATGAATTTCTTTTTTTACCAGCGTTAAAATGTACGATAAAATTCGTTAGAACTTGAGATGTATTGTTGTTATTTCGCCAAATTATCACCTATTTTCTACTAAAGAAATTTAAGATCTATAGACATAAGGCATAAGATCAAATATATTGTTATAGAAATGTTGTGCAAATGAATAAATTATGTGGTTTAATAAATGTGTAAAAATATTCTAATGCCAGTATTTTTTTTTTTCGTATAATTTAAATTCTTATTCAGAAAAGTTGGATTTTTTTTTTTTATATTGTTATATTCAAGCGATGTAGCACAAATTCAGGTTTTAATATATATATAAATAGATTTTTTTTTCCAAAAAATAAAGTGTTTAATATACCTACGAAGGGACACTTGATGATGAGCATAATATAAAAAGACCGAATATTTCGCTCGTTTTATTGATGAATAAATTTACATGAATTATTTAAACTTCTGGAAATTGTTGACAAAGACGACGGAGATGGCGACGTCAATTCTTATGACTTATAAAATAATAGTTTTGGCCCGAAATCATTACTTGGTAATTTAATAAAAAACGCGTTTTCGGTTCAATTTTTAAGAAATAAAATTACCATAATATAATAAAAAGTTAACCCACGGCGTCGAAGACTTTGTACGGTTTCTAACATCCGTAATTTATGAAGTCTACTGCATTTTTATTAATTTAAACTTTATTTAGGTACTATGAAGCTCAATCAGCTAACTAAACCTGTATATCTTTGGTACTGGGAAAAATATAGTTATAAATTAATTTTTCCTTAATTTTTCAATCCAAGCAAGCTAAATTTTGAAAATATATACACTCTTGTTCATAAATTAATATACACTAATAATACACTAATTTTGAAATTATATGCACTTATGTAATTAGACAAAAAAAAAAAAATAAATAAAATAAAATTGTGTTAGACAAAATTATAAATTAAAAAATAAATAATAGCAAATTTTATATAAGCTCTTGTTCCCCGGGACCAACGGTGTACAAATGGACGATGAATATGAAGGGGGTTTCGACTTTTCGTCTTGGAGATATTAATAATGTTTACAAATATTCAAATCGGCAGGGGCGCAAGCCGCAGGATATTAAATTATAATATCGTTCGACGCGAAATGTAATCCTGTAGAACGGTTCCCGAGGCGGTAATTTATCAGTTCTTCCGCCCGCACAGCAACCGAACGCCAATAAAATTAGACGTTTGCTGATAAAAAAAAAAAAACTTCACGGTACGAAATCATATTATTATTATTAAACGAGTAATCTGAAAGTTTCAACCCCCCAACTACCTACTAGTTTTACCGTAGGATAGAACTTTTTTATTATATTATAAAGTCAATAGTATAATATTTCAATAAATCAATAACAATTTTTTAAAAGAAATTGAAAATCGTATAGCGTTCAAAAAAAGTTTATCATTTGAAGTTAAACAATAAAAAAAAAAAAAAACACAATCTTCAGCAACACAACTCTGTCACTGGAGTCGAATTTGGGTAGGTACTTTATGAAGGTTATTTTTTGATTTTCTCAGGAGTTTTCTCGATAAATGACAAAAACCGAAAAAAAACATGGGAAAACCGGGAGAACGGGAAAACAATAACAATATTAGACAAATATATTTAAGAAAATATATAATCGATATGCAATTATTTTACTATAATACGACACGAAATATATTGATGACAAGGCTACACTATCAACCGAACTCCGCTCAGAATCGTTTTTTCGTAAGCAATGGTTTATCGTTGTTTACAGATGCACATTAAATTGCCGTCTGTATATTACCTTCCAAACTTCTCATCTATAACAGTGACCGCATCCATCCCCATTTTCCTAGGACATATTTTATTATTATTGAAATAATATTCTTATGGTAAACCTTCTCAGCTTGCCTAAATTTACAATTGACAGTCGCCTGTCCGCGGCGCGAAGTATACGGCCGGCTTTTTTAATTTTCATCCGTAACTTGCCCCGTTGCCGCGTGTGCACGATTAATTAATTTTTTTTTTTTTCCGTGTCGGAAAACTAGTCCGGTATTCTCTGGCGACCGCCATCTATATATAATATAATATCCCTCCGCGTGACCCGTCGGGAATTCCGCGACGTGCGGGTTACGGTTCCGGTGATTGATTATAATATTATTATATAGGTAGGTATACAAATCCTAGTGTACACTCGAAGGTATCTACGTGTACATGTATACATTGTACGTGTATTACGAGTGAATACGGAAATCTGTATGCACCCGGTGTTAAATTTGGATTTCAAACGAAGATTTTCGCGTCTCTTGCGGGCGTTTCGTACCTCTATATGCCATCTCCGTGGACCGCGTGCATATGTATATTGTATACGACGAGACTGATTGATGATCCGAGCATAGTGTGTTTTCGTATTATCTTATATGAATTCGTGTACGGCCTACCTGTCACACCGAATCCGAGTTGGAAATAAAATCCAGTGGCGGCACATATATACTCTGTCAGTTTTGTGTACTCGGCTGTAAAAAAAAAAAAAATAATAATGAAACAGAAGTTTGCAGGCTTTGCTATAATGGATGTATCGCTGTTGTAGGTATAGGAATATATGGAAAGGATAGAGGATTTGTAGGACACACGTACCTAGAGTTATTGAATTTATATCTGTATGCAGAGATAAGTAACAAACATTGCTAAAAAACTTATAAACATATTTTCCACCGGAAATGTAGCTCCTATTAAAAACCGATAAAACATTCTTTGTTTCGATTTTCCCCGAATTTGTGTGTAAATAAATTCGTAGTTTCAATATTATTTATGTGAAAAACTAACTGAAATTATAATAGTTAAAATATTTTTATTTAACAATTAAATATGTTACATTCAAAATAGTATGATATCGTTTTGTGAGAATTCAGGTCTTTACGATTATTTTTCATTGAATCATAATAAAAAAAAAAAAAAAAAAACCTAAAATAATAGAAATCGTTACATTTCTAAAAACGACCAGTTTTTCCGTTTCCCCCCCCCAAATTAATCAGAAAACTACTGAGAAAGTCGAAAAATAGACTTCTTAAACGCACAAACTAGACGAAATTGTCTTTTTGAAATGCTAGTCTTGACGATTAAAGCAAGATTTCTGATAGAAAAGTCGTTTACAGACAGTGGGAAAAAAATAAATGATAAAAAGACCCATAATATTATATTATATGCGATTGTATGTTGTCATCGGCGTATACGACACTTACCTTATAAAATGTATAAAATGTCAATGTCTCGTAATAATATTATCATAATGTATTGGCAATTTATTCCACGCCGAATGGTACGTAATTCAATAAAAGAGTTACCGTGACGTTTTACCGACGTTTTTAATATTACATAATATGGTATGCGCCGGAATAAAGCGCACATATCTTAAAATATTTTTATTTTTTTTTCCATATGATCACCGTTATATCATTTTATTCGAATGAATGTATACGAGTGTATATATATAGATACGGACCAAATGAAAATCGTCGAACCGATAAAAACGCGACTTCAGTATAACAATATAATTTATAGTGACCCTAAAACGATATACGCGCGTTGGACAGATTGTTATTAATCTTGTACTTTATCTTCGCTGCTTTTATCCCGCGTGCTACTGCGGGGGTCAGCTATATACGCACTTATTTATTACCGTCCTCTATGTCCACTCCTAATAGATCATCATCATCATCATCATCATTCCTTGTTCTCGAATCTCCCCCTAAATGTCATAATAAAAATATAATAATTAATCGTATAAATAATATATATATATGTATAAACACTAGTTGATCAACATTAATATTTTATTATAATGTTCACGGTAGACATAATACGTTTAAAAATAATAGGTCACGTTACGATGATTGCTAAAGGTCGAAAGAAACCAAATCGCTGAGATTACTCATCAAATGGGTATATCGAAAGAAAAGTCTTCGTGGCGGGTCCAAAAGAAATTGGGTTAACAGTGATATGGAAGAGGATTTTAAAGTGTCGAGTATGGCATATTGAAAGGAAATGGTATACGAGACAAAGATTGGGTAATGCGTTATAATTCGTAGAGTATATATAAAAGCTTACGTCAAAAGAGGAAAAAAATACTGAATTCTGAGTAGAGCGTTTTGATTATAGACATATTAATAGATATTATATTGTAGTAAACTGTAAACGCTATGATGTAATGTTTTTATACTGAAATGTGATAATCTGTCGATACATAAAAATCGTCATAACATTCAACCACACTATCTATACCTTAAAAAATGCTGACTTTTTGACTGGAAGTACTATTTGAGATTCTAAGCGGAGCAAACCAATTTTTACAATAATGTTTAATTTTTTTTTCTGTGAACAATTTTTTTACCAGTAATTTTGCTCAGACTTCAAGTATAGCACTTTGTCTGAAAACAAATCTGACTAGGGAGGTACTATAAAGAGGTTATTTTGGTTTTCCCAGATGTTTTCATAACAATATGGAAACACCAGTTAACAACATAGGAAAACCCAGGAAACAACGTACGAAAAATGGGATAATTCACGAAATGTTGTATGTTTTCAATTTTAGATACTGAGTGTAGCGAAGAATATATTGGTTTTACAAAGATGTTTATTTTAATTTTTTCTTTTTATGTGAACATTTTTTCACCAGAAAGCTTTTCTGAAAGAAAATTTTCTAGGTTGGTACTACTTTAGGGAGATCATTTTTCAATTTTCTCAGAAGTTTTTCATCAATTGTGAAAACCAAAAAAAAAATTGAGGAAAAACGGAAAAAAAATATTTTGGTCTTTTTTTTTTCCTGTGAACAACTTTTCTAACAGCAATTTTGCTCTGATTTACAATGATAGTATTTTTTCTGGAAGGAAATTTGTCTGGGAAGATAAATTTTTGATTTTCTCAAGAGTTTGTCAGAAAATGTGAAAAACCGGGAAAATTATGGAAAAAGTAGGAAAAACGGGAAAATCTGTACAGTATTAAACAAATATTATCAAAGGAAATATATAATGCCTATTTAATTATTTTACCATAATATGACATATTTATTGTCGACAAAACATCACTATCAACTGAACTCCGCTCAGAATAATTCTTTCATTAGCAATCGTTTCGCGTTGCTTACAGATACACATGAAATCCCTTCTGATCCTTCCTTCTCTACTTCCCTCTTACAACAGTTGCTACACCTACGTAAGAATTATGTCCGTTTTTTGTTTTGATTCAGTTAATAATATGAGACTTGAAGTTTGGATAGAAAACTTATATTTGCAGCCTTTTCTAGACGTGGCAAAATTTTCTAAACATTGTAGCTATTTTTAAGCTGTATTTATAGATATTTTAATTGTACTCAGCTCAGAATCGTTTTTCATTGCAATGGTTAATCGTGGTTGCGTATATATATACATTTAATTGCAACTCTACTTTTCCAACTTCTCATCTACAACAGTGGCTTAGGCATTGTGTGAAATATGTTCGTATTTTTTTTAATATCTTTCTATATCTTCAATGTTTGTCAATATCATTTTAAAACGTATCTTTATACAACTCTACTGGCATATCACCACCACCGCCGCCGTATATATACGTGTCTACGTTTTGATTTTCTATTTTCCCGATCAAAAATCGCCGTTCGGCATTCAAATTACACGCTTTATAATATATTAGATTTCCTTTAAATCCCGAACGCACGCGCTGTCGTTGGCTTTACGCGTAAAAGGCCGGCTAAATTGAAATCGAATTTACCGGTCTCGACGAAAGATTCAGTTTTGCTATATAATAATACGTATACGTGAAATGTCCACGTGGCCAGTTTGTGTGCGAGACCTCATTATTGCCAAGGATTTCTCGATTCGGCCCGTCGCAGGATTTCTCTGGGGAACAACATCGACGCGCGGTACCAATTGTTTTACGCCCGCCGAGCCCTTTTATACCGTCCGAGTATATATCACCACCTTTGAGCCTCTTTTGTAAATCTCCTCCGTATATTATTATGATTGAAAACCTGTCGGTTTACATCGGACGTGGGTCCGATACAATATTGACCAAGCTCCAAATTTTTATAAAAAAAAAAACAACTTCGAAATCGCCCTGTTATATAAAAACATAATATAATATGAAAGCGTGAGTCTTCACTGCTATATAAGGTTTTTCGTTTTAAAATAAAATAATTCTTTGTGTCGTGGCTAACATAATATAACATATTACATGATATTATTCCATCTGGCGTTTCTTTGAAGAAAAAAAAAACCGGACGTCTATTCGCTCACGCACCATAATGGGTAGGCTATCACTATTGTATACGGGAAGTTGAAAACGAAGATCAGATAAATATTTACTCGATCGATTAACTTGAAAACTGCTTTACAATATTAGAAAATAAATTAAAATTATTCGTGTTTTTATCGGATTTTATCATGTAGGTATATTTAAATTACCTTTTTTATTTGCATAACTCCCCCTTCCCCGAAAAAACGTGACAATTTCGAATAGCTCGGTATAAACAACTAGGAATGTTTTGAAATTTTTTTCAAGTTTAGAAAGTACAAACATATATTGTATTCGGTGAAAGTTTTAGCTCTCTACTATATTTTTCACTGAGTTCCTAAAAAAAAAAAAAATAATAATTATTAACAAATCGAAACTAACAGAAACAATAATTGTATACATATTCCCATTTCTCCCTCCATATAATTAACTAAGAAAATCAAATACGAATTCTTTGACGTTCCAACTAAAGTCGACATTTGCTACCTATACCTGACACCACTCTTGACTCCTGCAGACGTCGATACAGATTTGATGAACGCGAGATTTTTTATCGAAAATTTGTTAATAAAAAACGAAAAAAACACGTCACATACTAAAACCCTGTAATATATTTCTTCTTTTATTCAGAGTCTAAAACAGTTTGACGTGACAAAGTAAGACGCGCCCCAACGTTGAACGTGCCCCGCGGGGGAATAAAATGTAAATTCGTCGTAAAAACCGAGTTTTCTACGAACTGCTTATTCTTAAAGCGCGATAGAAGAACGCGAGTGTAATGCATATATATTATAATATAGCCGCTACAGTTGAAACGTTAAAATTACCATAATGAAATTGTATGGGAGGGGAAAGCACATCTAAACTTTTAGACGTGTTCGCGAGTTAAAAAGCAAAGGGAAACGCGGAAGGGGATGCGGCCCCGGCTACAACACGGGACGCGCGAACTAATCGAATAAACAAAAGACTGTCGTTTATATACACCGAGTATAATATCTCTCACCGGATGGCCGTGCTCGTTAAAAATCTGAACGGGAACCGTGTAATTATGCACGTATTACACAACAAAGAAGAAACAGTTTATAAAGTCATCATTGTATTATACATATATACGTAATATGGACGAAAGAAATAATACTAGGAAAAACAAAGGGGAGGGTAAACTCCTCCCTCCACCCGTTTGGCGTTTTTCATCGACCGTACGGTAGTTGAATTGAGAGAATAGAGTTTGAGCGATTTTAAACACATTGTATCGCGTTTGAAATTTATTTATTTCGCTACTATGTATTTTGTTTTTTTCGATGGTTTATCAAAAAAAAAAAAAAAAATGATGCATATATATTTTTTGTCATATTCTTAACTATTATTTGACACGGATCTCTATGATACTAATATCATAGAGAATTCCTATAAACCTGTAAAAATGTTTTTTCTCACTCCGATGACGAGTTGTTTACCGTGCTATTTGATAATAAAATATTATTACGGGAAAACATGGTTTAATAATCGTCTAGGTAATAATGGATATGTGCATAAATATCTATTGGATTTATGGAACCATCGTTTGCCGCTGTGTTCGGTTCAGTTAGGTTAGATTCTCCCGGACTTATGGCCTATCCAGTCTGGAAATAGAAATTTGTCAGATGACCTGGTAATATGACCCGGTAGCCTAATATTTGTATAGAATACACTAATAAAGTACTCGTATTGTTTAAAAACTTAGTAGTTATGCCAAAACACGTTAAATTCTTATTTTAGTATCTGTAGGTATTAAGTTTTTTTATCTTTATTTTTGTTTGAAGTATTTCAATAAAACGTATATTGATGAAATAACTATTCTAAATTTATTAAATGCCTTCTTAAATCTTTGCCTATGCATCGAGTAAAAACCTATTTAGGGCCCCTCAATTCAAAATTCTGGTTTGGCCACTAATTCAAACTAAAAAGTGAGAACAATCTTGTTTCGTAGGTACATAGGATACATTTTAATCTCTTGGTATGAATTTAGTTCCAGCTTCGACCCTGGTTCTATCTATTCTTTATTATCTATACCGAGTGATTCATTTAAGTGGGTACACTCATTATCTCGAAAAGTATTAACTTTTTCCGGAATTTATTTTCTAGAACATTTAATAAACAATCTGTTCTACAATTTTATATTAATATACTTACAATAATATATTTTATATTAATTTTTGTCACCTTTATTTTTGGGTGTAAAACCCCTACCTACTTTTGATTTTCAAATGAATTCCCTTTTAATTTCAGGTTTGAAGAAAATATGCTTATTTCATCGATTTTCATTGATTTTTGCATATTTTTACGCATTTTATGCGTATATAATAGTTGTTAAAAAAAATTGTTCTTTTTTCTTTGTTCAATAAATGTATTTTAAATAATATTGAATATAAAACTCAATATTATTTAATGTATTTTTTTATTGTTTTTCTTATCGTCTCAGTCTACTATTAATTTAACGACAACGATGCGAATCGTGTTTAATCTTTATTTATTTTGTGCACATTAATAATGACATTATATATTTTTAAATAATAAACTTTGAATGATTGTTTGCATATTTAACATTTTGTCATGCATATTTTACAATTTTTTTTGCATATTTTGCCTTTTTTACCTTCTATAATTTCCGAGCCCTAACGATAAATATGATGTACTGAACAAAAATTCCTTCCACGATAAAAAACCGAAATGATTCCATTATAATGGGGGGGAGGGAGGGGTTATAATAAAAATGATATAATATGGTTTGATATGAAGTGTGCAGTACGAAAAATTATATATTTTAGTCTCTGTTACAACGTCATAAAAAAACATGTACTAAACGACGATGCGTTGTAAATTTAAAACTATTGGGTATCGAAAATATTGTATGGACATTATATAATATACATTAAAACCAGAGTCCACGATGCAGACGAAGAAAATAAAATTGAACGTTAAATAATAATAAGCAATAAATTGAAACGAAAGGCTATAGAAAATATGTGTTCACACCATTCCGAAATATCGCATTCATAACTACTGCAGAAGAACAATAGAAATAAGATAAAAATCAAAGATGTAACGTCTGACTTTAAATTATTATAATACAATTTCTATATAACGAATATATATTCGAAAAAAATAGATAGGGAGCCGATTCAATAGTAGATTCTCGGAAGCCAATTCAAATGCACCGCTTTATATGTTCCAATTAATATGCTCTCGAGATATAGCCGTGTCTTTCGACCTGTCCGGTAGGCGGATTTTTCTGGTATAAATCGTGTCCAGATAGGTTTTTTTTATCGGCGAGCGAGCGAGAATGTAGAATTGAAAAAAATAAGACTCCCTAGAATAATGGAGACGAGTGCCGCCACTGTTATAAATAATTTAATGTTTATTTTGAGTAATGATAAACCATTGTTTACGAAAAAGCGATTCTGAGTGGAGTTCAATTGATAGTGATGATTTGTCAACAATATAAATGCCATATTATAGTTAAATAATTAAATAGGTTCTATATATTTTCCATAATAATATTTGTTTAATGTTGTACCGATTTTCCCAGTTTTTCACATTTGCTGAGAAAACTCCGGGTAAAATGGAAAAACGACCTCTTCAAAGTATCTTCTCAGTGAAATTTCCTTTCAGAAACATTGCTATCATTGAAAGTTGAAGCAAAAATGCTATTAGAAAAGTTGTCCTTAGAAAAATAAACATCTTTGTAATACCATAAGCTTCTTCGCTCCACTCAGAATTTAAAAGGCTATAATATATTTTTGCTCATACATTTTCCGTTTTTCCGACATTTTATTCCAGTTTTTCTCAGATATTGTGAAAACCAGTAGAAAAATCAAAAAATTATCTCTCTAAACCACGGAGATAAAATTTCCTTACAGAAAGGAAGCTACACATGATACATCGGATCAAGATTTCTGGTAGAAAAGTCTGCAAAACAAATCGAGGGGTATTTTGTGAATAAAATAATCCGAGCGAGCGATTGCTTGGGCCTCTAGATACACCCAAAATGCATTTGTTTTTTCCTTGTTCAGGTAAAAGAGGGGAAAAAATGCAAAAAACTTTTTTTTAAAACCCGGGTTTGAGATTTCGGGACCCATAAGATGATTAAAGACATGCTTAACTGTTACATCACAACAAATATTATTTAAAAGAGAAATATAAAATTATTCAACATAACATATAATAACCGCATAAAATCAGAACTTCAAAAAGCTATAATTTTGAAACGAAATCAGTCCGCTTAATTATAACTTCACCATCGTTCTTAAATCGGCAATATACATATGTTCAAAACAAAAGACTTGATAAATTAGATTTGTTCCAGATAATGTTTTACTCAAACGATTTTCGTTAATAAAGGTAAAATTGCCTTATAAAAAAAAATACTACATTAAATTAATTTTTTTTTTTTTTTGACTACAAAGACTCTTAATGAACCGTCTGTTAAATATTCAAGCATTTCTGTTTACGTCTAACAATTTTACCACAGAAGATTTCTGGAAGAATTTTTGTACACAGTTTAAAAAAAATAAAATAACAATATAAAACCAATACATTCTCGCTACACTCAGAATCTAAATTCGGCAATATCTTAAAAAAATAATTCTGCAAAAATCTTGAATAAATAATTACGGCGAAATCACAAACAGCAAACATTTGTACGGCGAAACCCTGAATGGAAAACATTTGAACGACAAAATCTTGAACAAATAATAGTTAATAGTGATTAAAAATAATAAATCCGGCCAAATATTTTCGATTCGGGAATTCGCTGTTCAAGATTTTACCTTTCAAGGTTCGGTCGTTCAACGTTTTTGACGGCCCCTCCCTCTATCCCCCCCCCAGTCATACACCCCGGAATATCGTGTCGCGTCGCGACAATCGGGTCTTCCAATCGCGGGCGGAAACGGTCGAAACGGCGCGGAAACAGCTACTCGCCGGGAACAACGACCGTGACTATATAATATTCTATATACGGTAAACGCGCGGGGTTATTGTCGGTTATTGATTTCGAATTCATCCCGCGCATACACCTACATTATATACGCGTATGATATATATTTATATGTGTGTGTGTGTGTGTGTAGGTAATATTCGTGTATATGTATTTATGCGGGGAGTGAGTGAGAGAGAGAAAGAGAGAGAGAGAGAGAGAGAGAGAGAGCGAAAACCGTTTCTCTGCGGGATTGTCCGCGGCCCTCGCGTCTGCCGCGCGCCGAAGCGAAATCGAGCAAAATACATACACACACACATATATATATATATATATACACACACACACACACACACACACACACACACACGAGTCCGCGATGACGACGGAGGCGCGACGAGGGATGATCGGGAGGCAGAGAGAATAATATAAGGGGGTCGGGGAACGGGTGGGGGGAAAAAATATGTCAGCAAAGATCGTTCGACATTCAAAAGCGAGAAACGGACGGACGGGGGAAAAAAAAAAAAAAAAAAACCGGAGGAAAACCTCTCGACGTCCCGAAAACCTTCTGCACGTATTCCCGCGCGCCCGCGTTCCTTTATCCTTCGCATAATATTCGTATATATGTACGCCCCACCAACCTCCCCCTCTCCGCCCCCTGTTGTCCTACCGTCCACCGCCGCTTTATCGTTTATAGCGGAAAAATATAAAATGATTGAAAAGGCGTCGGCGGCGCGGATAAAATCCCCGGGTGTACGCGCGCGAACACGCGCACGCACACTGCGCGCCTAATAAAAAGGATATAAAAAAATATATATATATTTATATGTGGACGTATTATATTCGACGGGTTCGAGTTTATTAAAAAAAAAAAAATAATAATAATAATAATAATAATAATAATAATCATAAAATATTCGTACGGTTTTCGTATCGACGTCGTATATATACGATATTATATTCGTTTGAACGTGCCTCCTCATATTATGCCGTATATAATCAAGAATTTATGCAATTCGTTCGCGTTTTTATACGCAAAGTTGTTTTTTTTTTTTTCGGAATATCGCACGTCCTCGGACATCGTCTCTCCACGGACGGATATTATTATTACTGTTATTGCACAGGTATTGCGCGATACCGCGCGCGCGTTTCCGTTTTAAAATAGCGTTTACCTTTTTAGTTTCAGAGTAAAAACGGTGGTATTTTTTTTTCCTTCGCATAAACGTTCGTGTCTCTCTCGGGACGCGAACGGCTACACTACACAGCGCCGTCTCGAATGTTTTCATTTTTATAATATACATAATATAGGTACCTACCTAAATTCCGCCGAGGTGGGTATTTAAAAAATAAAACGTTCCTAATGGAAAAAATGCGAAAACAATAATTATATATTATAACAAACGGTCAACTTTCGGCGAGAAAAATTACTCCAGTAATACACATTGATCAACTTTTCACGAACCAGCGATTTTCTCGAAAAATTTTAAGTGAATTTGATTTCTGTTCCTTTTTTTTTTTTTAAATAACTATGTAATGGTTTAAAATTTATTTAAACAATATTTTCAATTGATTATCACTATTTCTTATACCTGAAATGAGTATACTCGTACAGTGTATAGCGTAAATTATATTCTTTAGATTTTCAATCACTCCCCCCCCCCTATTTTTGAACACAGATTCTAAAAGAAGATATTCGTCTATACACTTTGATAGGCTCTACTTTGATATCGGATTTACCGTTCATATATCGTATAACAATTGAAAGTTTAGACCGGAGGAACGGGAAAGAGTTATAAACGTTTCATTTTAAAAATGTAATTTAAATATGAAATGTGTTACTCTTCCCGACGCCTCCGATCTGAGTTTTAAACTTTTATAATATAATGTCGAAATTATATTCGCTTGTTATCAAAACGTCTTAAACGTTACCATAATATTTATTATTTAAATGTGTGTATGAATATTTACTTAAATACGTTAAATTACCTTTGCGCTAGTGCGCTGAAGGAAGAATCCGTCTCAATATACATAATTTTATCATTTGTAGTGATAAATTCTAATTTCGAAAATATTTCAGCGATGTTTTGTAGAGAATACTTGACTGTATTTAATTCAACCAACTTTACAATGATAATACTAATCGACAGAATCTAAAACCTATAATTATAAAAATTATAATAACATTTCGCCAATAAATAAAATTAATATTTGAGCGTATTTGATTAGTTCCCTACCGTTTTTAAGACATTTCTTTTTATAAAGGATATTTTCTTAGGCGGTCTACAAATTTTGGGGACCAATTTTTCTTGTGTTTCACCAACCTTTCCTATATTAGTACCTTCCTTAATTTGCTGTGTTCGTTTTTTCTCGCTCAGTAATACCATTTAGAATACTACATAATACTTTTTATCTTCATTGCAGTTTTGTATTGTTTTTCTATTCACTGTAGTGTGTCCATCATTAGTCATACGGGTACATAATTTCTTCGCTACTTATAGACATGTTTACCGGTGGCTTCCTCTTAGTCAAATGAGCTCAAACTCAGGAATTATAGCTGTTTTGTAGGCAGATTGAATAAGTGATAAAAGTTGGGTTTAATTTCAAAATGAATTTAACCACGGTTAAATTCAAAGTGGAGGGTGTTTATTTAGTTTTGTACACCTCGAAAAAATTTCCCAAATTAAGCCAGGAGGATATTTTTTATATGTATGGCGTTAGTATCAATGATTGGCTTTTTAGGGATTACATTTTCGAAACCCAACCTCTACATTTTTTATGATCAAACTTTAAAATTGTTTGTACTATTATAGTTTTAGATTTTTATTTTATCGAAGAATATTTCTATTACACAAAATATCGGCGGGGAAAAATCGACTCGAGTCACGGAGCTCTGCTGCTCACGGAGGTTTTTTTTGGATTGTAAGTGAAACCTGAAATATATTTCAGGTTTTACTAACCTGCAATACATATCTGCTTTTTATGGTGAGTAAAAACTTTTCGACCGGAGATCTAGCTCTAATCGTCAAAGTCGAAAGGGTGATTTCTTAGTAGAGAATTTTTCCCATTAGTGCATTGAAGGGGATTTACTTTTACTTTTCTTAATAATTATTTTAAAACCTAGAAAAAATCGGAAAATTTGTAAAACAATCGATTAAATGTTTGACCAATTTCCGCTCGAATTCGTTTTTCGTTTTCAATGATTTTTCGTTGGATATACAGTACTCATATACATTTGCAAATTACACTATTTATTCTATCTAACTTACCACCTACAATAGTTAATGGTCAACCCGTAAGTGGTATCTGTTTTTTAAAACTCTTTATCGTTTATAACACTTATTATCCACAGTGTTAAGCGAAAATACACTTTAAAATTTCTAGATAACGATAAATAATCAGACATTTTTTTTATCTAGATACAAATAAAGATAATTTTGTTTATTATCTACCATAAAACTAAGGGCTTAACGTAGTAGAAGTGTATACATATATAGATATCAAAAAGTTTGTGTGGTTGATGTAACTTAATCATTTATTTATTTGATCATAATAATATAAATTAAATATTGAATCTATTATTTCTAATACATATATGAAGAGCACAGAAGAAGAAGGGTAGTAGGTTATTTTTTGGAAATTTTGAGGTAATAGTAATATCATTAGACGGTGTTTTGAGACTATTATCGAATATTGAGTTCCATTAAACGAAAAAATATTTCAGTTGGATAATGTCGAAGCTAAAATATTATTTAGATATACTGCATAAACAAAGAATGTATTCCATGCAGCAATAGAAAAAATTGACTACTTTCCTTCTTCCCTCATGCCCTTGATATAAATTACGACTTAAAAAGATTTATTTAGATAGATTAATCTAGATAGTTTAATTATTCATTTCAGATAAATTATTTTTCATTTATCAAGATAAGATGAAAGATACAAATATACTTATCTCTTATAAAACCAAAAATGCATTATGATTTGTGTTAAAATGATGGCGACATGTGTCTGTTTATTCAACAAAACAATAAGTCGCCGACAATGGTTTATTATTATAATATAATATATAATATACGTAAATATACAATCAAACGAAATACATAATATATTTATCATAATATTATATACCTAGTTTTGACAATATATTATTTTTTTAAAATGATTATATACGATAAAGCTAGACAGGTAACTATTTAGGGTAAAAATAAAAAAAAAATAATAATTAATACGTAAATAAATAATAATAATAATAATAATAATAAAACAATTCAAAAACGAGAACACAGCTATTTTTTTGAAAATATTATTAATATTAAAAGCACGTTCATAATATTATTATAATATATTTAACACTAAATATTATGTTATCGTATATCATCATGTAGTTAATATAGAAATGTATACAGAATATCATAAAGAAGTATTAATAATAATTATGATAAATATGTATTAAAATTAAAATATTGTTATATTGTGACTGAAAATCGAGCCAATAAATTATAATATTTTTAACATGGCGTTTAGTATAGTAATGATAATAATAATAATAATAATGATAATAATAATAATAATAATAATGATAATAATAATATTTATAATAATAATAATAATAATAATAATAATAATAATAATAATAATAATTATTATAATGATAATTTGTCATTATTTAAGGATGGAAAAATAACGACGAAAAGACGTTAAACAATACAATGTATGAGTAAACAAAAAACAAAATAAAAATAATAACCCGAAGAAAACAATAAAAAACCTTATATTATACGACATTATAATTTATTATTTTATAATATTTTAATATAATAATATGCACAGAGTGAATTTTTTTTATAATTTTTTTTTTTTTAAACTCGGTTTTCTCAATCGAATTTCACATACCTTTTTTCTATTATCTTTACTATAGTATATATATATATATTTATTTATAACAGGTCAGTGGCGTATTTACAGGGGGGTAATATGGGGCAAATCAACTCCTTGAGCTGTTTTTTCTCTACTGAAATATACCAATGAAATTTTTGTTGATTTTATTTTTGCGATTTAGAACAAGCTTAATATGTATTGGTGACATACGACCAATGAAGTTTTAATGTCAAGAATACACCCAAGATTTTTATTATTATTTTTTTTTTTTTGGTGGGAGGAGGCTAAATAAAATTATTTTTAATTACGTATAAAAACTGAAAGCATGGTATGAACTTTTACTCACTTGTTCATGAAATAAATTTAAATAAATAATTAATTTAATACATGGAATATAATACAAATCTTCTATAATTTATTAATATAATATAAAGGGAAAAACACACAAAAAAAAAAAATTACGACTCATTATGTTTATTAAGTATGTTACTATCATTTAAGTGGAAAATTATCTTTTTAATGTAATATCATTTTTAAAAATATTAATCAAGTTTGATACAGAATATCATTGCACAATTTGAATGCAATGGATGATTATAGCAGCGGAATTTTCGGTACCTACTGCAAATCAAACTCAGTTGAGTTATTTCGTGGTGTATCATTTTTATAAGATCGTGAGAAGTTAATAAAATTATAAAAATATCAGGGGTCAACAATTTGGGGAAGTAGTTTGAGACGGCCGTTAACTCCTCTCCGTGCACCTTTAAATTATGCGTATATTGTGTAGTAAGTGTTGGACGAAATGGCTCCAAAACCCAAAACATTAAATATAAGTGTTATAATAAATTGATAAAATAAATTCAAAACTTAATCAAATATTGTTGATCGTTTTTAGGAACACGACAAATGTCATGCTTGATACCCTTGTAACGTGTAATGTAAAATGTGTATTGAAGTACGATTGTTAAGGTGCAGCCACAATGCTGCAGCAATAAATATTACGGTACGGTGATGATGACAATAACATTGCACTAGATAAAAACCATGAGCAAATTCTATTGTTATCCCGTCACCATATCGTTTATTCAGTATTATAATAATACGAGGATCAAACGTAAATATAAGAATGCGAATAATGGGGAGAAAACGTAGTTTTCACATTATCTCGATATTTTTTTTTTTTTTGTTTTTTTTTTTTTTTTTTTTTTTTTGTTATATTTTTCGATTCCGGCATATAAGATAATAATATTATAAGAAATAAAAACTGACCGAGAAAACTCATGTGTAAATGTACATTATACGCAATACGATTAAAAATGAAAATGAACGTGTGTTAAGTATCTATACATGGTATTTATAATTGATACCAACACACGTCGTGAATATATTATTATAAGATGGCGATTTCGGGTATGGTGGTGATGCGATTTTTTTGGGACTGCTTACGTAAGACTTCCGGACCGGTAATCGGTGTGTTGCGTTTCCTTGTGTCGGCGGAGGTCGACTTTGCGCTGAAAGGCTCGGCCGCACAAATCGCACGCGAACGGTTTGTATCCCGTGTGCTTCCGGCTGTGCGTAATCAGATTCGACGATTGGCTGAACGCTTTACCGCAAACTTGACATTTGTGCGGTTTTTCGCCTGTGAACACACGTCAAACGAAAATATTAAGTATAATATTACATAAAAAAATATATTCACATACAAAATAATAATATATATATATTAGCCATTAGGCAATCGAACCAATATAACGCGTTATATTACAATATATTTTGCATACACGAATTTTATTTTATAAGCCTAAACAGGCAATATTTTAAGTACAAACGATGGACACAATAATTTTGGTGACAGTAACCATATTAAGATAAAAACTACATCGTTAACACAAGATAATTTAAGAAAAAATAATACGATCAAAACCAAACTTTTTAAGTGGCAACTATGCAGCGGACGGTTTTGGCCATAATATGAAGTGCGATGATGGGGAATTAAGAAAAGAAAGTGGTTTATTGCATTATGAAAGGGGATACAGAATAAGGAGATGGGAGGAATGAGGTTAGGAGAATTAATGGCGCCATTATGTAAGAATGTAACGAAAGAGAAGAGCGAACGAGAGAGTAGTCGTGTTGGGGGTGGTGAATTTTTAAAAGGAAAGCAGCATACGATAAGAAACTATTTTGAAATCGTTCAATTCACCGCGCATTGCGGGAAAACTAGAGATGCCAGATCACGACCCCATACTCTAAAATGGAGCGAACCAGGGAGATGTAGAGGACGCGAAGACAAGAGGCAGAAGAGAAATTAGCCGCATAGCGCTTGATGAAACCGAGTTCCTCGAGGGCTTTACCAATCATGTTGTTTGTATGGTGCTGGTAAAGGAAAGAGTGGGGGAGAGTAAAATACCTAAGACCTTAATTAAGGTAACGCAGTTAATAAGAGGGCCGTTGAGAGAACAGGAATGAGAGAAGAGGGAGAACGATTTCGAGAGAAACTGGGACATTTACTTATATTGAGGGAGGAGTTAAGCTGCTTTGCCCAGTCTCAAAAGGAATTAAGATCAGATTGATTATTATTATGTAAATGTATTTTTGTACGTAAAACATCGAAGAAATTGCGTAACCCG
The DNA here is from genome assembly GCA_902439185.1 of Cinara cedri. Taxonomy (NCBI): domain Eukaryota; kingdom Metazoa; phylum Arthropoda; class Insecta; order Hemiptera; family Aphididae; genus Cinara; species Cinara cedri. Next base: position 278,074 of record CABPRJ010001478.1, on the reverse strand, counting down.
AGGCCGGATTAAGAGTACATTGTTGTTCAGTCTTCGAGCGTGCAAAGTTCCCGGTTTCGGTGCACGAAAACGTTTAGAGCAAATTACGCGTTCAAAAGTTATGTTTAAAAACCTAAAAATATACAATGTAGCCGCCTTGTTATATAATAGACATCACTAAACTACTATATATTTAAATTCAGCGCAAAAGGTATTTTTCCATAACACGGCACGTACGTGCCGACCTAATTTATCTCGTACAATATTTTCCAAGGAGATAAAATTACTTTCCAAAACTTTTATCTAAACTTTTAATGAAGACTGCGCGATGTGCGACATCGCAAATTATATAATACACGTATATCGTATAACCTAACCTACATTTGCCCGACGTAAAATATTCATAGAGCAAATTTTTCACGTACCTATTATATATACACGCCTATATTATGGAACGATCTGCTGCAGAGTTTGAAACTATTATTATAAAATATTATAAAACGCAAGCCGGGAATTTTAAAAGCATACAGCTTATTGTTAGTATTATATACGTATACGCACAGCACAATATATACATACAAATATAGAACGTTAAACTATACATAGTGATACGGACCCCGTAGTGGCGTATTTACGATTTTTCTAAAGCACGACATATTGAACGACGGAAATTGTGTTACATTGTGTTTATAATAATAATTTGTGTTCGCGGCAGTAAAATTAAATTACATTTTCCTATGTATATTTTACAATACAAAATATTCATAACCGCTTATTATTATACAACAATTCGCAACAATTTAAATAAATCAACAAATAATTTTTACAATTTATACTTATTTTTTCTTCTTATTAACATATAAATTTAATTATTTTAATATTGTTTAAAATATAGTCTTAAAATCTGCACTGTAAATTCTATTAAATACGTATTAGAAAAAAAACATTTTCTACATAGTTACCCGCCATTATTAGACAGCATATTTAACATGTAAGATGTGGTTACATTTTTTGTATAAAATAAGTTTTCCTCCCGAAAATTCTTTGAATTAATTTTAATATATATTTTGAAGTATTTCAGGGAATACAAATTTTAGTATTTTTTGAAAAAAAAAAAAAAAACGTTGTTCAAATATCGAAAATGTTTCTTTCTACTTCGTAACATAAATTTGGAGTTATATAGACAAACATTGAAAATATAAGAATCTAAAAAAATTATTTTGATTGTTCTCCAAACTTTGTATCTGGGTTTTTGATATTGGTTGTCAGATAAGGATTGAATATCAAAGTGGTAAAACTAAAATGAGAACGGATAATTGATTGATATACGAGTTTTTAATGTACTCATCCCTAAAGTGTGTACATATTTTAAAAAACCCGATTTCATAGACATTTGTTAAGTATGTATAACGTTTACCTATATAAGCTAAAAAAAAAAAAACGAACAAATTTTAAATTACATATTTTAGTAACTTAAGTATGCAACAAGTTCATTAATATTGTAGTGACTACTCGGATTGGTTTTGTTTCAAATAAGAAATGATATACGTTCGGGGGTTTTTTTTTAGTATGGGTACCAATTGCATAGATATCTACCATAATAACTGCCATCAACAATACTTTCTTTTTGTTTTTCTGACTGAAAGTAAAGAAATTTGATTTTGAAAATAGCTAGGTAGACATATAATTAATAGGCACTAAAAAAAAAAAAAAAAATGGAGGCTAAAACTAATGTAACTTCGTTTAAAAGATCGTCCAATGTACAGCATATTTTTAATTGGTGTCGAAAACCATTTTTTTTTTTTTTTTTTTTGGAAAATAGAAACCAAAAATAATTTTAAAACCGTTAAAATATAGATTTGAAACGTTGCATTTCGGTTTACGGAATATTTTCCCCGTATAGGTATATATGTACGGCAGCATGAACGAGTTTGATCAATTGAAGTTAAAAACAATAGTCACACACCACGAGAGTTTTCCAGTTTTTCGTTACGAAGAGAATAAATATAATATCGAACGCATTTATATTGTATGCACGATAGTACAATAGTAATCGTAAATGGTTCCAAAAAGTTTTCGCATCTTTTAAAGACCGCTATTATATTATTTATTTTTTTTAAAAAACAGATTGATAACACTGTCGCGGCGTATGAAATTCGGAAGACATCGCTATCAGGAGCATACGCCGCATACACTGCACGTACATAATAAAATATAATTATATACATAGGGAGATATGCGGCGGCGGCGGCGGTGATATTCGACGGACGGCCCGGGGTTTTTCGGGTTCGGCGGCGGCGTGATTGAACGGCATCCCCCTAATGAAGTCCTCTTCGGCCGTGCCAAAACCATGGTTACCGCGACTACGGTATTATTTATATATATATATGTGTGTGTGTGTATGTACAGGGTCTCTCCCACCGCCCTCGCCAAGACGGTCGGCACCCCGTCGCCGCCGCCGACCGTTCGAACTCCTCACTAACACTACGCTCGCGCGGTGCACACCGCATTCGTATCGTATAATATAGGTATATACGCGCACACGTACTCGTATATATATACAATATATATACACATATATATATATATATATATATATATATATATATATATATATATATATATATATAAATACTGCAGCGTGAACCGCCGCGGCCGAATGGGTGGAGCCGGCGCACGGGCCAATCACTGCAGCAAACCGAGGTTTCTATTATTTCGCCGCACCGCACGCCGGAGCCCCCTTCCCCTCACGCGCCGCCGTCGCCGTCGGAACGTCCCCGGGCCGCCGCGTGTCCCGTACCGTTCGCGAATCGCGGTCGGCTATTCATCGAGTTATTCGTGAATTTCGTCGTGTCCGTGGGTATTGTTAGGTATGCGGCCGACCGAGTGCGTACGGTCACGTGTCATAGTCATTTTCGCAACGGCCCGAAATCCGCAACGGAACCGTACCGCTCCGGTACCAACGGTAAAAGATCGAATGGATTCGACAATATAATAGCGCGTCGGGTATCGTTCGTAAGCCGACGGATTTGTACGAATCGCGCGGTCCGCGAACCGCAATTCGTGAATACGCGCCAACCTCTAGCCGTGTTTTTTTCAGTTGCCCGCGATATGGGTCTACTCGAATCGCTGAAATATCCTGTATATCGGTCGACCATACTGTATACTGTACGTTCTGGCGTTATAATTTATGTGGCAATAGTGATAACTAACGTGATGCGATAATACTAATAGTATAATAAATTATATTAGGTATATCCCCCAGGGCGCGCAGGATTGGTCGATCCCCCATTGATATAATAGATACTACTAAAATAATAATTATACCTTTGGCCCATCCATGCGATAGAATCGTTTAATTAACATAAATACTTAACTTTTTCTAAACAAATTGTCATACGAAAAAAGTGCCTTCAATTTTATTCGATTTTATTAAACGGCTTCAATTCTTTAAATTTTGTCAGCAATTTGTTTTTAATGTTTTTCGTGATTGAATTCCAGTTTCAATCTAAACGTTAGTAAGACGGAAACATATGCGGGTATAACATTCTCTTAACCAAAAAACTGTAGATGTACCGTCTGCCACTCAGACGTAATATAATTAATAATCATGGACTTAATTAAATCACACGAATCTCAAATTCGTGTAATTAATCATATTATCAGTTAGGTAGGTTATTTGTTCAGAGTACATCGTACAGCAGTATTATAATCGCATTGGCCGTTTACATGTTTAGTATTTAATTATAATTTAACCCGGTAAAATATTATTCAATATATTCGGTTCCCAGGAATAAGCGCTTTATTCAAATTCACAAAAGAAATATAAAAATTACAGAAATTATGGTAAATTAACGGATAACTATTGAAAGTTATAAAAATAAAATAACGTAACAAATGGACTCAGGCCTTTCCTTCTTGAGACCAAGATATATTATAAACATATTGGTATAACTACATAGGTAAGGTAAGTATATCTTAATTGTATTATATAATTTGCTGGCGTATAAAAAATCTGTCCTCGTTGAAGTATTTAGGGAGGAGGTTCGGATAGGGATGTATTTCGAAAGTCAGATTATTTTCGACTTCTTTGCACCACTATAGCTATCGTCTGGCTATTACTACCGCAGCAATAGTATATTATGTAAACGCCACCGTAAAACGGCTGCCTCGCAAAAACGTGTGGAAAACTACCAACGCGATTTAGAAAATAAAAAAAAAGAAAAATGAAAACGGTTTTATTGTGCGACCTAATACCGCGTGGTTTTAGATTTTTCTCTCTCGACGTATAATATACTCGTAATATATATTATAAATATATATACTGCATTATTTTTTTTCAAATCCCGTGCGATAAAAAATATTGCTTTTTTTATTGCTTTCCCCGTATAAAATTATATATATAACTGTTTCGGTTGCGGCGTATAGGTTATACTGTACGCGGTATATATACGCGCGTCCGCCTATAAAAAACGAGATAAAAAAAACAAGTTTTAAAAATTCAAAGTTGATCGTTTTTACTATACCTATACAATGTGTGCACACAGTTTCAGGCCCCACGGGGGAGAGGGGTACTGCAGTTATTGTATTTATTCGAAAAACTGTTCTTTTTCCCTGTTGTGGTACGCAATCATATTGTTTTAACTTTAGTTTGAATTTATTATTACTATAATATACAGTGTGTGTGTTTTTTTTTTCTATTTAACAGAGCGAATCATCGCTTTGCGTAGGGTATAAATGAGATTGTTAAACAAAATATGTTGGTTTATTTCACTTTTATAATATGTTATTTTTTACCTACGTGTTAATTTTTGCTAAAAATCGTTGATTATATTCGGTATATACATATATTATACAGGTATAGGTTTATTTACCGAAATGGTTATGTTACAGCTATCAAGAATGTCACGATATATATGTGACACATTTACGAATTTCTTCTGAAGGACGATGATTAAATATTAAAAACGTAACGGCACGGGATCTCTATCGTATCCCTCTCGAAATAAAAAAAAAATATATATAATTTGTGGACCGTTGAAGGCGATTTCATAATGTTTCGATAAATGGTACGGTAACAGTACAATTTGCTCATAGTTTTATACGGCTCAATTTTATTGTTGTCGTACCGTTTCAAGCCACAATGGGTACACTACCCACAATACACTATTATTGACTATGTCGTTTTGGTACACATTTTTCAAAAGGTATCTGTCAGCCCTTAATCCTTTTGATTTAATAAATGGAAATACACAACTTCTAGAGGGATGTCAAAGCTAAAAACTTTTAAGAACCTGTGTATATGGAAAACGAAGACGAAATCTAAAAAAAAAAAAAGTCTCTGGGGAGTGATATATTACCATTCATATCACTCCTTGTATATATACGCTACTTCACAATATAAAATGACAGAAAAAAATGTACGAACCGACGTATTATATTTCGTTCGAGTGAAACATAAAAGTTTTATATATGTAACGAGGAAATTGTTTGAATTCCACACGCATCATAATATAGACGATTTGGTTAGCATATTTAGTTTTGTGTAGGTCATGATACAGTTGATATATTATAAAGAGGTTTTTTTTTTCCAATACTGAAGAAAATTCCAATGAGACTTAAAGGTCTATTGAAATAGTGTTTTAAGACCGACTATTTTGTACATGGTTCGAAATGTCGGCCGCGGCAGGTAGAAAAATAGAAAAGAGAATGAGTATAGCAGAGATGAGAATGCTTAGACGGATGAATAAAGTGACGAGAGAAGATAGAATATGATTTCAATAGTAGACAAAATTATAGAAAATAAACTGAGGTATTTTGGCCATGGCACGGGGAGAGAAGAATCTGAAACAGTAAGAATTGTAATAAAAATAAACGTGAGTGGAAATAGAGGATGGGAAAGGCTGAAAAATAGATGATTGAATGGGATTGAGAACGATATGGGGACGGTGGGCGTGTGTGTGAAGACGATACGGGGGATCGGGCCAAGTGTTAGACCTAGGGTGACCGAAACTGGGACGAAAAACGCACATATTTTTATGCGGAAAATTAAATTTAACGCTATGAGGTACAAAAAATCAATTTACCGAGTGATATTATAATGATGTATATTGTACATAATATCATGTATTATGCACTCGGATGTAATATATACGCTATGGTGCGGGCATGCGAGTATCGTTGTTTTTGAATCCCGAACATGCGGGAAGCCACTTTGAAACGCGGCCGCGGGTAAAGGCTTCCCCCTGGGGAAAGGCGTATATGAAAAAAAAATTACATAAGTATACGTTTATATATATATATATATATATATATAATGATTGTAAAACAGCGTGCTGCAGTAGAAACCGCGGCCGTATTTGTTATACATACCGATATACGAGTATTATTGTTTCGCAAGATCCTCATCCCGAGGGTGAAACGATATTATTATAAATCGAGCGGTTTTTTCGCAGTGCAGCACTATTATACAGCCGAAGCAACCACCGAAATATTTATTTAAAAAAAAAAAAAAAAAAAAAACCTCAAGGAAAAAAATAACCGATATACCGCATATTGTGGTGCCGATGAAAAGGCACGCGCAGGTAGATATTGCAGCAAAGTTCAGAAAGGATCATTTTTTTTTTTTTTTTTTTTTCGACATCTTCTTAATTTTGACGTAAATAAAGGAGAATCGCAGCAACACTTAACGGGGCTACGGGGCATGGACCCTTTGGTCCATGGGGTTCTTTTTGTCGGTGTAAAACAGTAAACAAACGAATGAAAAAAAAAAACTGTCAGAGGAATTAGCGATAATTGTCGGACACTTTATATAGAGACTAAATGACACGTGTGGAAAAAATTAAGAGTCTCGCTTTTATAATTGACCCGTGTACAAAACATATTCAATATACTCGGGTATATATATATATATGTATTTTATGCGATTTATAACTACGCGAGTACCTATACGCTCCGATTTTCACCGATAAATCGTATAAATCCAACGTTAAATTTCCCAGCAGTCGATTTATCGGCGAGGGCGACGGGAACTCGTAAAACCGTTTTGTAGCCCATACAATTCCGCGCTAAATTTTATACCTCGATGTTTCGAAAAGATTAACGATTTTATTCTATACGATGATGCAGTTGTCGCGTTACGTCGGGGTTTTTAACGAGTCGATAAAGCGCAAATCGAACGCGACCCAAATCTAACCGAGTGAAATATAATCAATAGCAGTTGACGTGAAATACTCGCGGCGCTACAGTGTTATACGATCTAATACAGGTAACTGCGGTTTATACCTATCATCTTGCAAACAATCCCGAACCGTCGAATTATGGCCGATGAAGTGAAAACCACGGATTGTCGCCTCTCGTAAAAATACAATACATATAATATTATACGGGTAAACGTAAATTGACGTTTTAATTTCATACACAGTGTTTAAACGCATAATACTCGGCGGTCGAAGTTTTTTTTTTTTTTTTTAGATTCTCATCGAAACGAGAAATATATTGATTTGTCTCTATGATGTATATATATATGTGTGTGTGTGTGTTTTTATGTCTGTAAACAAGTTTTCTACAACAGTGCATACGAATCGCCTACCAATCTTATCGTAAATAAACAGGTAATATACACTAGTCACCTCCGACGATTACGTAGTTCATAATTATATACGAGTTGTCTCCCATATTGAATAAAGCAGTGGTTCATAAACTAAACTGAATTTAATAAAATATTTATAATCGTAATAAAAATAATAAATATAATTGGTCGAAAAAAAAAAATCATATACACGAACAGTATTTGTTCAGATAATGTCTATTATGGTCCAACTTATTTTCGTTCAATATTACTTAATCATTTTCATCTACTTTTAAAACAGCTTTGTATATTTTTGTCGTCGTTTTTCAATTCCCCCGTTCTTTGTTTTAGGCTAATTCTTTTTAAAAACTAAATTTAAAACTATTAATTATGTTAACACGTTTGCTCTTTCGCTGATCATTTCCCGAATTTCAATTTGATTCATTCTAAAAACTTATTTGTAAAAATAATAAAGTAATCATTACACAATATACGTTATGATATAATGTTTAATATTAGTCGTACAATCTTATCAATGCACAAAGGTCATAGATTACGGCTTTAAATGTATAAATCCAAATTCCAATGACAGGTATTAATAACAAACAATAAGCAAAAACCAACATAATATTACTTCGTGAAAAAAAGATTTAAACAGACCTTATATATTTATACAAATTATACATACTGTTTGTGTATATTTTGAATCGTTTGTGAATCGCTTATAGATTGATTACCTAGACTACTGGGAGGCGACCTAGTAGTAGACGACATTTTTCGTTTACGCTAAAGTTTAGGATAAGCCGGGAGGCGTATATACCCGAGAGGCAATTTGTATTAAAATTATCGACCTTTTTGTCCTTGGGAGGCGACTAGTATGCGCCCTTCTACAAGTGATTCAACTCCGATTTTCAAGTCAACAAGCATCGTTTCTAAAAAAATATCGCATTTAACGACGTTTTTTTTTTTTTTTTTTTAATTTTTCATATTAAATAGTTCACGAAAACCGTGCGGTTATACAATTTCGTAACCCTGTAACCCACCAATTTCGTAAACCCCCGGCGTACGTAATAATATGATGTGTAACGAAAAAATCGTATACGACCTCGGTCGTGTATATATATAATAAACGGTAGGGAGTAAAGTAAAAGTCGAAGGAGGAAAAATATATATTAAAACAGGTATAGCCGTTTAAACGACCGACCGGGATCCAGACGAGGGGACCGTTTGATTGATTCCGGACCAAGATTTCCATTATACAGAGCGGCATGCGCGCACGCATTTCTCTCTCGTCTTCCCCCCAACCACCCATTTGCCGGCAACGACGGCGACGCAGTCTTCCGGACATCCAATAAATATAATACACACGTATAAATATATATATCTATACCTATATTTACCGGGGCTAGTAATAAAGTCCCGGGATTTTTAAATGTGTTCATCGTCTTATCAAATTCCGTACGTGCCCGGCATTCCCGTGGCGTCGGCCGCCGCTCGTATCTTATTTACCGTACACCCGTCGATATATTACCGTGTCCCGCGAATCGCGTATACCGCCGTAGCGTCACGTGCCGTCATTTATTTGTCCTTTTTTTTTTCTTTCCCCTTATCTTCATCGTTACCGAACTACCCCCTCCCCCTCCTCCATCCCCCTCTATCGCCGCCCATCATGCCCCTCCACTCCAAAACCCCCGAAACCACTTCCGGCGAACCGGTGTGTGTATATACGCTTATTATTATTACACAGCTGCACACGGTATATAATACAATATTTATAAATAAACCTACCTACGCGCAAACTTTAAAAGCCTTGCCGATATTGTTTCGATATTCGAAACGATTCCCGCGAGTAAAAATAATATCATAATACTATACGGTTACAGTAATTAAAATAACATCAAAACAAACAAAAAAAGGCCCGAACGAAACATAATATAAATATTAATTTCAAATAAATAATATAAAAATAATAAATATGAAAAGACGTCCTATGATAACGGGAAAGAGTGCAGAGCCAATATTATAAGTAATTTAATGTACACTTATAATTAACAATAAACCATTGCCTACGAAAAAAACGATTCTGAGCGCAGTTCAGTTGATAGTGATGCTTTGTCAACCATATATATGTCATACTATAGTAAAATAATTAAATAGACATTATATATTTTCTTTAATGATATTTGTTTAATATTGTACCGATTTTCCCATTTTTCCACGTTTTTTTCCGGTGTTCACATTTGCTGGAAAAACTCTTGGGAAAATTGAAAAATGACCTCCTTATAGTGCCTTTCCTGTTAGATTTCCTTTTCGATATAAAATACATAATACAATTTAAAAAAAAAAAATTATAATGTTCGTATTTAACGACTAACTTCTTTTATGAGCCAGGGGTTTGTTTTCTGAGATAAAAAGTAATCAGCTACCTAACCTTCTTTCATTTGAATGCCGAGTGCGTAAAGTTACATCGATACGAATTTCGAAATAAAACTGGAAAACAAATTTTGTTATTGAAATTGTTTTATTAAAATCAAACGAGCAGACTTTTGAGTGTATACAATTTAACATTTATACGATTATGCATTGTGGTCGACGGGATTGTTTCATTTGTTTCTGATTAATAACAATAATCATAATAATAATGTTCTTATATAAATTGGAAAAGTGGCCGCTTTATTATTTAATTTACAAGACGGTTAATTTTTGTTTTCTTCGAGTCTCGTGTTTAAAACGATTTCATTACGTTGACTTTCAAACGGTTTTAAATTATTAGTTAGACGCTCGACGTTGAATGGGGTGCAGTTTCATGTACACTTCCTTGTATATAAGTACGGTAAACTGTCACGTAGTCACGCGGTAGTAATCGTACAGAGAGGGAAACGTTTTTAATCCAGTCGATTAAGTTTTCTGAGTTTCTGACCACGTTACATCCAGATAAAAAAAAAAAAAAAAAAGGAAAAAAAGACAATAATAATAAAAACCAATAATACTACACATACGCGAGTACTTGATTAAAAAAAAATTCTCAAATTGTTTAGGTATATGTATCAAACGAAGTAGACTATTAACGTTGGCGGTAAAGTTTGCGGTAACGCGTACACTACAGTTTTACAGAAACTATTCAGAAATCGAGAAATAATAATGCTAAAAAAACGTCCTAGGATAATGGGACGGGTGCAGCTACTGTTATATATAATTTTAATATATACCTGTAAGCAACAATAAACCACTGTTACGAAAAAATGATTCTGGGCGGAGTTCAGTTGATAATGATGCTTTGTCAAAACATATACTCGTTTGTCATTTTATAGCAAAATAATTAAAAGGACGCCACAGCAACGGCGTATAACACAATTTCGTTCAGCTGCAGGGTACGATCTTTTGCGGTCAGTTTTAATATTAGAGTGACCTAATAGTCAAACTTAAAAACAATAACATTATCTGTGCGACTACGTGGATTTTATTTTTTTTATGAAATTATATATGAATTATTTACTTACTATATATTAATAGGTTGAATATCGAAATTTAAAAATCTCGCTCAAAAATAAAAATAAATACGTAGTTGCACAGAGAATGTTCTTATCTTTCAAGTTTGGTTATACAAGTCAACTAACTCTAATGATGATATGAAAATAGACGGGACAACGTTGTTCTTGTCGAACGAAAATGCGATACTATTATGTCGCGCATTTGTAAAAGAGAAACAGAGTATACATTCGGGTGTGGTGTTGGCGTACGATTCGCGTACGCCCCGAAGCTCCAAATAAAGCTAACAAATTTCAAAATAACGATACAATAGTGTGACGAAGAATTATTACCGAGGATACGGAATCCGGTTGCTGATAACTGATCACTTTTCGGAGTTTATAACTGCAGTACTAGCTGTCCTGGCATTGCTTTGCTGTTGCTAGATTTTTATTATTATTATTATTTTTTTTTTTCGCAGTAGCTGAATCACCCGACATATTTTAATATTTTGTAATATATTTGTAATAGGTAAATATTAAATAAGCCGTCACGGGCTGGAGCATTGTGTTCTCGGGTGGTTTCCAATCCTGTATCTCGTTGCTCGTTTGTTTCTGAAGCTCATGTTGTCTTTATTTTTCGTGCTTCAGACGTAGAACGACCTATCGATCGATTTTTTCGAGAGGCATAACAGCACAGAAATGGAGTTGAAATTAATTTTCAAAATTAAATTAAATGAATTTAAAATTGTTGAGCGTTGATCAGTTATTAAAATTACTTAATTCGGGCATGCGCACCACGAGGTTAGGTTGTTTAGATACCGAGGGAAACGGATTTTTTTATTTTTTTTATTTTTTCGTTCAATCTGAGGAACCGAATTATATTGGCTGACAGCTAGGTGACGGGTTCAGACGTGTTCAGCCTGTCCCGGGCCATCACAGTATGATAAAATTCCATTGATCTGGTTGCGGTTAACGATTTTCGCTGTGCGGCTGTGTGGCTATGCGTACTCGTAAATTATAAAATGTATTTATAATATCGGTGCGCGAGTCTGTAGGTATCGATTTTGTATACGCAATACAATGTGTATGTAATGTACGAGCGCTGCGGCCGCCGGACATCACAGTGTACGGTCGGGTGAGAAATTTCCATACGTAACAATATTATTATGTACAGGGTGTCCCGCCGCGTTCTACAGAGTTTTATGTCCCTGTTAATATTTTTTTTTCGTTTACAATCGGACGATCTTTCAGGGGAACGTAACACTTAGAAACAAATTTAACTTGCATATTCGGTCACCCGTTCGCCATTAGAAATAAATAACTTTTTAAACTTGTTCGCTTTTCGAAAGTTTTAATCCAATCGATTGGCACGATTATGTTATTATGAAAACATTAATCCGGTGTACACACGTATCCGAAAAGTAGTTTCTTAGCCGTTTTAATTTCACTGGAAGAGGTGTGAAAAAAATATATTCAATATATATATACTACAATATAAAGCGATAAGGAATCACAATCGTAATACATTTTTGGAACTGACAATATTATTTGTAAAACAAACGGTTTTTCATTTTATTCTTTATCTATAGCAAATGAATCAATATTAATTATGTTAAAAATTAAAACGGTCATTATACTGCGAAACTATTGATCGAATTTGTATGCACACACGGTAGGTAAATTCCCATTTTCAGAACGATATCTTTTACAAAATAACTATTTTGAACATTTTGAAAAGTGAACAAATAAAACGTTATTTATTCAAATGGTTAGGGATGAAAATACAAATTTTAGTATTCTCTTTCCTCCGGGAAAAAAAAAACGTAAATAACGTTAACAGGGATCCGAAATAACAGAAATCCGTAGAACACTGCAGCAGGTGCGTTCAATGGCGGTGCAACAACGCAATTCTGTAAGTCTGTAGACTCATAGGTGTTTTTTTTTTTTTGAATGAGTAGTTGATTGCCTCGGTCAAATCGGTTGGCATTAGAATCATGTAGTATAGGTACTAATCGAAGTGCAATTGAGAACAATCGAGGAAAATATTCAAGAATATTCAGTCGTTTTTACAAAAGGCGAATTGTTTAATAACGGCAATATCGTATTAATGCAAGTATGAGTATGTAAGTCTCATAAGACGAATATAAAAAATTGGAAGGCATGAGGTATTTTATCCGAAAAATTGGCGAGTGAGCGGATAGGTCAAATAGCTTCGCAAGACTCACTCATAGTGTATGAGTTCACGCTACCACCGGATACGTTTATGTAAATTGTACCGCGGTACAACAAACAAATTACTGTCCCGACTTGACCCGACTATATACACATATATGATAAACCATTTTACCGTATGGTAGTGTACAGCAAGGCCTAAAATAGCGTGTCCGATGAGTTTTAAAAATATTTGTATCGAGTCTCATAACTTGTATATTAATTTCAATTTAAGAATAACAGTTGAAACTGACAACAAAAAGATCAACTATAACGATCTCAATCCAATCGATAAATGTTATTGATTTCAAATTGTTTTGTATTAGTGACGTTTTGTACGCTTTAACTTATATTCAATTCGTGTTGGTAACTTTCAGTCTACGCATTTTGTAAATAGTATGAAATATGTGTAAGCGGTAAGTAGTGCATAAAGAGCACTAAACTGTACGCACCCCACAGGTTTCGTTTTGTCTATCATTGAGTGAAAAAATGTGTTCTCTCTGAAACCCAACGTATTTCGGGCCCCGGTACACTGTGGATAGTTGCGCGACTCTTGTACAGTTTGAGCACACGAAAAACTAAATATCAGAGTATACAGCAATCCGCGTTTACGTGATGACTAGTAAAGGGTAATTTAATTGTTTTCGTATTTTAAAAGTAACTTTTATTGACTAACCGAACCATGTGCAACGTGGTCTCCGGACGCTCGAAATTCGTTTACATTTTGAAATTTACATTAACTTTTCTCCGTTGTTTCTCGGATAACCATCGGAACTGTTATAAAGCATATTACACGGTCAACAACGGGATTATCGCTGTACGCGATTTTCAAATGATATTACGCCGCGCGGGCACGTGATATCGTTATTATTACAATACTGCGATACCGTATCCCGTTGCAACGCAATACTGTAACGGGGTCGGCGGCGGGACGACGTGCCGGGCCGGTGGGATATATGTGAAAATTGATATATAAAAAAAAAAAAAAAAAAAACACCGACACGAACCGGGCCGCGTGTACGCGCATATATAAATACGCATACGCGTGTAATAATATCGCGACCGTAACGCCGGCCGTTTTCCGCAGTCGGTATGAAACTATACGCACATTGTACACGCGAGCGCCCGCGCGCGGACGCGTCCCCCGGGACAGCTCTGACCCAATCGCGTTAATTATTAGCGCGCCGCTCGGCCTTTTATCGCACTGGGGATTTGACACCGGGGGCCCCGCGCACGTACATACGCCGCCGCCGCCGGAGGGACATAATCATAATAATAATAATAATAATAATAATAATACCCATAATCATCGTGACTACAAAACGCTGCGGCCCCCGCGTATATTATATTATTGTATACGTATAATACCGTGGTAGCAGTAGTAGTATACGTATAACGTATATAAAAAAAAAAAAAAAAACCCGGGGCCTCTCTCCGCGTTTACGAAACCGCGGTGCGTCCGGGGAGAGTACGGGCGATTTCGATTTATTTTACGAGAGCGCGCGCCCGTTTATTATTATTATTATTATTATTATTATTTTCTTTTGAATTCGCGGGTCGGTTGCCGAACTTTTTGCGCGGCGACGTTTACGCGAGCCACGACCTCCCGCGTTTCCGCGTTAGGGGGGGGGGAAAGGACGGAACCGTTTACGCGTCGACCCGGCCGAAAATACCGTCGACGAATTCGTCGTTTCCGGACGTTTAGGCTCTTTGGCGAACCCGCCGCCGCCGTGATATTTTGTGTTAACCAGGCGAGTTGATGAACAACAACTGTACCGTAAGATATTAAGAGGACGCGACAACCGCGTACAATGACAACGTTGAATACAAGCAATGCTAACTTGATTTTGGTTTCAGAGTGGATGCATATTACGCGCGTCA
Source organism: Cinara cedri (assembly GCA_902439185.1). NCBI lineage: Eukaryota > Metazoa > Arthropoda > Insecta > Hemiptera > Aphididae > Cinara > Cinara cedri. Next base: position 262,963 of record CABPRJ010001478.1, on the reverse strand, counting down.
TGGGATTTATCGAGAACGGTATTTTGGAGGGAACGTCGTCGGCGTTTTTTGAACATCATATACTGTCAAAGTCACGGTTATTTATTAAGCAATAAAATAATGGGTTCCGTATCTTTTTATTATATCCGTATAGCCGTATAATGTTTCGAACAACACAAAAGCCCAATGACATTCCCTCCGTAATATTGTCCTCTGTGCATTTCATAATAGGTACACGACGGGCGTAATGCGCTCTCGACTCGATCGCGTTGTCGATTATCGAAAACGTGCCAACGCGTAAATCGACGACGCGTCCATTAACTAGGCCGCGTTAAATGTCCGTATGAAAACGTAATCGACTTTCCGACTACAATGTTAATCGTTCGTATATTGTTTACAATATTATCGTTATTATCGTATAGTAAAAATGATTAAACCCACGGAGTTAATTGTTTTTTATTATTTTCCCCCGTCCCCGGCCCCGAATGAAACGCGAAGGGATTACTCCGGGAATTGCATTTAATTGTTTTACGTTCCGAACTCCGGGTGGTAATTATAATACAGCCGGGGAGTCGATGTGCGCGGCCAGGATTTTTTATCTAACGAAATTTTGACTTTGTAACTTTATTGCGCGCGTGTAACACACACACATCGCATAACGTCACACGCTGCATGATTATCCGCGCGCAACGCATTACACCATGTAGACTGCGCAACTGCGTGCGGTAAAAATAACAGTTTTCGACATAAATACAAGTCAAACGGGTTAGTGGGGACGATGTTTGAACGCCGGAACGCCGCCCTCCGCTACGCCACTGAACGTAGGCGCGCGCGGGCATGTGCGACGGTGCAGATATCCGTGTGCAGACGGTGACCGTGTACGTATCGCGGTCGTTTTTCGATGTCGCGCCGACCGCCATTCGACGTATTTGTTTTTTTCACGACCGCCGCGTTTACACAACGCCGCCGCCACGTCGCGTCATAATGTTAAGAGCGATGGCCTAAAAGTGGTATGCCGGCGGTTTCGCGGGGGCCACGTCGCGTTCGGGCGCGTGTTTCGCTCGCGGACGATCGATAAATATTATTCGTTGCACGGATACGAGACGGGCTGTTGCGCGGTGTTTACTGGACGATCGTTCCGCGACAGAACGGGGTCAGGACGGTCGTCGCTCGCGCGATCGAATGTCGACGCGGATCACGAGCGGTCCGGTTTCGTTCGCGTTCGATCGTCCGGGGCGCGCGTTTTGAACGGGGAGGTTTTTTTTTTTACTCTCGGAATATCAACGAACCACGAACGTGAAACGTGGAAACGACCGTTGTGCGAGATACCGAGATACCGTTGTGTGATGCCATCGAGCGAACGGACGGACGATAAATTGTTGCGCGCGCCGTATTCCGGCATTTCCGTTCGGTCGCGTTGTAATCTCGGTGTAATGGATTTCGGGTAAACATCCAGTGTGTGAGTCTCTCGCCCGGGTTAAAACGGCCCGTCGATTTGTCGGCGTTATCGGCGTATCAATATAATATTTATACAGGCGGTGCAACCAGGGAGGGGGCTTTAGGGGTTGCGACCCTCGCCCCGAAATATATTTTCGAGTAATTTTTATTTTTTTATTTTTTTTTTTTTTACGAATTCTACGTAATGCGTATAGTTGTACGATTTGTATACCGACATTTGAAACATCGCGCACATGTCATTGCTTTAGTCACTAAAGTTTAGTGTATGGATACAACAGCTACGGCGTGGTTCGGATTAAAACTCGTAATAACAGTTATGACCTACTAGTTTCTACATAGAATATAACTTATTGTTATTACTAGGGAAAGGATTTTTATGCACCAAAATTTTACCGTCAGAATAGAGTGCACGGCATATGCGCGCGCAAAACTCGATGTCAGGCGGGACAAAATCATTCTGTTTTGTCAGCATCACAAGTGCATGTCACAGACTCGCGGTAAATTGTTATCGTATGCATATCAGTCACGACCCCCGATTGCCACGATTGGGTATAGCTAGGTACGAAATAAATAAATGTAGTGATGATGATTTATTTGGGGAAAAAAATTAAGCCCAGCCGCTCACTCCGCCTCCCACGCGAGCACGCCTACGGTGCGCAGCTTACACACGCGTAGCGTTATGTGACTTGTGTAGCGAAGCTTTCTGCGTGCAGGGCCGCAGCTTACAGTTCGTTTTTCCGGAACGTTCTCGCGTCGGAAACCACGGCGGCGTTTTCGTCGTACCCGCGGGCCCTGTCCGAGGTGGCGCATGAACCGGGCGGGCAAAGCGGGCGAACGCCACGGGCCCGCAACCGATGAGGGCCACAGCAGCGGCCTTGACCGGAGCCCGAGGCGTCATTGGACGCGGGCGAGGGTCTTTTTGAATGACCCTTTTTTTTTTTTTTTTTTTATCGGACCTGCCTTCAGGACGTTTACACACAACACCACGGACGTCGAAAGTTCTATAGTCACGCCACTGATTGTCCGCCGCCGCCGCCGCCGCCGCCGTCGGTTCGGGTCGGTCCGTCGGGCGCGGGCAATGACGCGCGCGTAAATTAAATCTAATAAAATATTATACGCGTACGGGGCGAAGGGAGGAGGGGGGGGGGTTGGGATAGGGCGTAAGTGACACCGCCGCCGCCGCCGCCACCCTCCGGGCGATACGGACAAACCGCGCCGCCCCACCCGTCCTCGGAACGCGCCCGACACTTTACCGTATTGCTGTACAATAATATTATACCGCGCACACGCGGATCTATCGTAATCTCGTTACGCGTACATATTATTACGGGGAGGGGGGGTGGAGGAAAGGGGGGGAAAAAAATAATAATAATACACACAATGATTCATGCGCCCGACGGTGTACGCTCGTATACAATATTATTATTATATTATAATTTTATTATGACGCGCACGCAACGATCGGGCGCGCGCGTGAGACCGACCGCCGCGGCCGCACGTGTGCAACGCGCAGAGCACAGTCGATAATATTTTACAACGGCCGTCCCGTTACGGTATTGAAATAATTTTCGCGCTGCGGCGGCGTCCCGTCTAGGAGGTACCGCCGGGCCGCCCCATCGCGGCAATCGTCCCGGACGAGCGGCTTTCTCGGCGGTCCGTAAAATATTGTCGAGCGCCACTGACGTGACCGCGTCGCACGCGGGGCGAGATTCGTACCGGCCGCCGGTCAAGCGCGTCGGCCGGACAAACGCTGAGCGGAGAGACGGTTCCGACATCGCGAACCGAACTCGCGAACGGTCGCTGGGTGGGTGGGTGGTGGGGGGGGGCGCGAACAGCAAAAATAACAAACGCGAAATTGTTGAAACGGCCGATGTCAGAGGTACCTGTTGTTGGCGCGAAACCGGCCGTATAACAACAGTTGACGCATTCGTTCAATTACTTGGTTTTATCCGCCGTGACAATTGCTATTGTGTGCGCCGGCCGACTGGTGAAATCGAACGGGACGCGAGCGTCCGTACCGGGGCCGCCCGCGCGGTTGTCGCGCCAGGCGACGCCGCGTAATATTACGCGGCGCGAATTATCGCGGATAACATTACCCCGTCCCCACGGTAATCTCGCCGGGCGGACCGCGGCGGTCCCGGCGTTAAGCCGTTTATAATGCGCGTAGATGTCGCGGCCCCGGACGTCACGGCCGCGCGCGCCGCATTACCGTTAATATTTACCGACCGCGGGCGGTGACGCGCCCTCCGCGCGAACGCCGCGGTGACAACACAATAAACAGCGGTAACAATAATAATAATGGAAATAACGACGCGTCGTGTTTGTTTTGCGCGCGCGCGTCGTCCGCGGAATCCGTTTACACGAAAACGCGGCGAATTGTCGCGCGCCCGGGTGTCGGGTTACCGCGCGGTGAATGCGGCCTCGTTACGGCTCGTTATCCCGGTCCGCGGCAAATCCCGTTACGGTTTTAATGTTATGCGCGGGTATGCGCGCGCGGAGCGTTCGCCGAGGGCGCCCGTCGGACGGTGCGACGGGGGGGATTAGGAGGGGGGGGGCGACACGCCAAAACACGTGTCACGCCGCCAGACTGGATATTGTACTGTCGTTTTTCTGTTTTTCTTTTCGTTCGCTCACGACGAATTCGTTTCTCCAACGACAACGGCCAGAAGTGCCGGCCAGGTTCGGATTGCGAAAACGACCTACCGAGCGACGTGGTTTTATGGTTTTTCGAGTTTAAAAAACGGTCGGATTTAGCGTAATTTAACTGTTCATTAGTTTTTCGACGGATCGTTAAATTTTCTATGAACGGTGTTCTTGCACATTATTCCAGAAAATTATTATTACCTCAAGAAAAAAACTCGAGAGGAGAAAAAAAGGAAGAATCCAATGAAATTATTGCGTTAAATTGTTCGCTTCCATTGCCGAAATCCGTTACAACGGCGGTGAATTCATTTTCCCGGACGATAATATATAAAGCCTATTTAATTATTTTACTATAATATGACATGTATTATATATTGTTGACAAAAAATGAATATCACAGGGTATCCGGTTATTAAAAAAAGACGTCCTAGGAAAATGGAATCGGGTGCGGCCACAGTTTAAGATAACTTAATGAATTCCCGGAAACAACGATAAACCATTGCTTATCCCAGTTTTCTCACGTTTTCTCCAAGGTTTTTTCTGGAAAAACTCTTGGGTAAATCGAAAAATGACCTACAATAAGTTCCTCGTCCACCGATTAACTTTCGGAAAAGGTGCTACACTTAAAAATCGTAGCAAGTCTTCTAGCGGTAAAGTTGCGCAACATCTTTGTAAAATCACAAGCTTCTTCGCTCCACTCAGAATCTTAAAAAACGTAGTATTACTTCAAACTAATACGAAAATGTCTTTTGGGGCCGTTCTCACCGACGTAAAAAAAGGCGTTTATCTCATTTTCAAACTGAGTTTATAACGCTAATTGTTGTAAATATCCGTATTTTTAAAAAAGACACGCACGGTGGGTGGGCCACTGTTGAAGGCGAGCAACCGCGAAGGTAGGATACAGAGGGGAATTTAGTGAACGCGACGATTAATCTTTGGCTAACGAAAAACGATTACGAGAGGAGTTCGGTTATACGTTATGGCTTATACGTGTTTCAGTGTTTTAAAAGTCCGTAATATTTACGACTGGAAAATAATACGTTTCGTACATAATCCCGTTATTCCCGCGTCGTTTCCCATTTATTATGAAAATCGAAAAACGACCTCCCTAAGTCGGATTTCGTTTCGGTGCTACACTCGAAAATCTGAGCGAATTCGCTCGTAGAAAAATTGTCCGGGAAAAAAAAACATTAAATAGACAATTATAATAACAACGTCGTTGTAAAACCGATCGCGACCCCGCTCGGAGTTTGAAAATCGCGCGAAATATAGGACCCAGTCGCTCCGGCCGCCCGTACACCCCGTCAAGCCGGCCCGGCCGACCGACCGGCGGGCGGCGGACGCTAAAGAAAAATACCCGAATTACGGTGTCACGGGGACGCTGTCGCGTGTTCGCCTCGCGTCTCGCACGCGGTGGCCGCCCGTCGCGGTATTCGCGAGCGGCGGATATTTTACAACCCGCGGCCGCCTTCCCGTCCTACTAAACGGCGCGCGTCGTCAGCGCGGCGCGGGCGGGCGCGTGTAATAGAGCGGACCGCAAAAGAGCCTCGCCGCCGCCGGGTAATCATTCCGTTCCGTCGACCCTGTCGCGCGGTATTGTCACTGGCCGATATTTATTGCCCCGCGCCCGGCACTTATACCGGTCGTCTCCGCCGTCGGCACGTCGCAATAACGATAATAATAACGATAATTACAGGCTACGGCGACGGCCGCGTACGCGCTTTTACAATGTCCGCGGCACACCGCGCGCAGCTGTTGAACAATAATAATAATTATTATTATTGTTATTATTATACGAGCGACGGGCTCCGCGCGTAAATCGCGTACGATATTAACCGGCGGCACGCAGCGTTTCACCCACGACCAGACGTGGCGTGAAACACACGACCGGCGCGCGACTCTGGAAACGCGGTTGTCGCGTTGCACTGCCGCACCGTCGCTCGCGTTAACGTAACCGCCGCCCCTCTTCCCCCCGCCCCACACACACGCGCACTCACATATTTTTTCGGCGAGACCCGGTTCACCGCCGCCACCTTCGCGAAAACACCCGCCGGTGGCGGCGGCGGCGGCCTGACCGTTCAATTTTCGGACGCGTACCGCGGCGTCTTATGCGCGGACGGCCGGCCGGCCGGTTCGCGTTTATCGCCCGGAACGTCCGGGTAAAAGTACCGTCGCCGGCGGTAGCGATGACCGCGCGATTTCGGTCGGTGTGGAAAAACGCTCCTAATTATTCGCGTCGTCGCGTTTGAACACCGACAAAGTAACGCGGATTTATTTTGCCCGTACGCTCGAACGGATGAAAACAGGCCGGACAGTCCGGCGGACTAAAAGCGTTTTCCAGTGTGTAAGTGTACAACGCGCGAAATTACGGAGAACGCCGGGGGGAGAACGAGAACAATTCAATCAACGCCGGAATAGGACCCGATATTGTTGGGCGCGCATACGTCGTCGTCGGCGCGGGCGAGAGTAACACGACGCCGCTGTCGAACGGCCGAATTCCTATAGGCCCTGGTTTAGTCGACGCGTTTAGTTCTAAACGGTTCGAGTCATACCGTTGTGAACGCAGCTGTGCCGCGCTAGACCGCGGAAATAGACCGACGGAAAATTACGCGCGAGACGCAATCATCGCGGACGGCGTCCGAAAATCGACAGTGTACTGCCACCGAGACGGTCTCGACGGGCCGCGCGGTAAATCGCATTCGTTTCCGATCGAACTTGTGCCCCACTCGATCCGTGTCGTACGTGATTTCGGGCCGGCGAGAATCGCGAAACTCGACGGGCCGGCGCGTTCTCGATGCGGCGCCGCCGGAGCCACCCCGAGAACCGAAGGCACGCGGATCGCTTCGAACGGGGCTAAAAAATTGATTGTAATTTATTTTGCCGCGCGCGACCCGCGTGAGCGCAGACGTCGGAGATTGCCGTTCGACAGATGGGACCAACAGTTTACGGGCGCGCACACACGCACGCTCGTATCACATTGTATGATTGGCTCGTATAGCCAATTCCGGTCGAGTGTTATTATTATTATTATTATTATTATTATTGTTAACGACGTGCGCGACGGGACGCGGGAGACGGCGGCGGACGCGCACGCACACCGCCGCGGCGCTGGCGACGTGCGCCGAGGAGCGCGAGTCCGGGCGGGCGGCGGCCGTATAAATGGGGGTGGCGACGGGAAGGCGCGGCCGCCACTTATAGCGTCGGTCCGCTACGGACGGCGGGCGGGCTGGCGGGCGGGCGGACGCTGCGGCGGAGCTCGCCCTCCGCGGACGGGACGCGAAGCGCCCGACTCGCGCGTGCTGCGGGAGTCCCGCTATAATTCATCGCGCTACCGCCGCCGCCGCCGCGTAATCAGTGGCGACGCCGTTGATTAAATAACAAAACAATGACGCGTAATCCGGGCCGGCGCGCCGAAAACGTCTTCAATGTTATACGTTCCGAAAAACGCTTTGACGTTTATAAAATACACGGCTTATTCGGACGTTTACGGAAAAACCGCTCGGAATAATGTCGGAAACAAAATTGGTCGTGTTTTGAATAATATCTTTTCATGCGGAATGATTCCAACCACAGATTGTGTTTTCGATGATAGTTATAACATATTCTCATAAACGGTAAAATCGCGCACAAACGTCCATCATATATAAACGTGTATAAATAAATACTGTTCGTTACCGACGCGTTTTCAGATTGTTTTCTTTATCGGGGAGGGGCCGGCAATTTTTCCGTAAATACCGTTCCCGGATATTTCGGAGGCGTCTCGCATAGTTCCCGTCCCTGTACACACGCGGTTACGGACTTACGGGTATATTCGCGTTTCTTGTTCTACAGACGTTGCGCGCCGGCGTGTCGGACGTTTTACGTTAAATTTTACCCGTTTTTGTGATCGTATATCATAATCTATAGCCTACTGTACCCTTGACGAAACTCTAGTCGCGGCACCGCCACGCGCGACACTAGAAAATTGCTAAAAACCGTCGGCAGCTCTTGTTGATCGTATACCCGCACAGCAATACGTGTTGCTCGGGTCGCTCCGGCGCGGCGTAAAATCGAAAGTCGTATAAACGCGGCAGTTTAACGCAGTAGTAGTAGTAGTGGTAGCCGTGCATTGGTTAAAGCGAGATTCTTGTCGGTAACGAGATTTCGCCGGGCAAACGGTAAAACAGAAAAAAAAAAAAGAAAAAAAGAAGTAACAATAGAAAGAAAAAAAAGATGAGCGATTCAGAGAGAGAGAGAGAGAGAGAGAGAGAGCGGGAGGGACCGAGAGAAAGAGATACAGAGTGGATACGAAAGCGGCTCGAGGTGGCGGCAGTGGCGGCACACGCGCGTCTGCAGGGGAAACGGACGGGAAAACCGCGCGCGGTGCCAGGTGGGTCCCTCGTACGGTCGCGCAGGGCCGGCGGGCCGGGCGAACTGGGGAAGAGATACGCCCCAAAGTACGCGTGTACACACACGAGTCGGTAATTAGATTAGGCAGGTACGAGCGACCGGTGTATATGTATAGCGAATGCGCTGTGCGTACGTATACGCGACGATAAAGAGAGAGAGAGAGTGAGTGTGTGTGAGAGAGAGAGACACGCGGATAGGGTAGAGAGAAAGACGGAATGATGTGCGCGCGATCGGAAGCGGGTGGCGTGAGAGCGGGCGACGGGGCCGGGGCGAGAGGTTAAAGTTTGGCAGAAGGTTTACTAAAATCAATCTACTCGCCGCTTTCACGAAGTGTTTTCCCGCGGTTACCGCGACGGCGGCGGCTGTTCTCCGAAAACCCGGCGCGCACGCACGCGCGCTCACGTACATAAGTGGTTTACAGGGTGGCGGCGGTGGCGACGGCGGCGAGCGGTTCAACAACGAGGGATTATATTAAAGTGGCGTATTCCACTCGAGCCAAAGCTGCTTACGAAAATATTATTTCGGTTCGGTCTAAATGGATTCGAACGACGGACTCGCTATATAAATATATATATACATACACGCGCGTATACACACGCACAGATAATTTCTCCCTCTCTCTCTCTCTCGTTCCCTCTTGACAAAACCGCCTTTCGTTTTCGTTTATATATAAATTAACTCTTCATAAAACCGCGCGCGCAACCTGCGCCACCCCCCCCCCCCCNCCCCCCCGGTGCGCGCGCGTTTAACAAAATTACATTATGACACTGCAGCGACAGCAAGTGCCTATACACACGCGCGCGCGCTGGCGCAGAAATGTATAAACAAACACACGCGAGTACGCCGCGAGTGCCGGGTCCACTCGAAACACGTTTTGTCATCCGCGCGGCGGTGCGTACGCGAACGAGCGGGTGTTCGCCGCGAATATAAAGACAATAACCGCGGCGACTTTTCGCCTCGTCCCACTGCCTCGACCTCATATTGGCGTGTACCCGCGACACGAGCGAAAACGTTTCCGTCCAATGTAAACATTGCCGGGGCGCAAACTCGTTTTCCAATTAAAACGCGCCGCCGCCGCCGCCGTCATTTCCCCGCCTCCGATACCGCCGCCGGTCCGCGTGCCGCTACGTTTTCCGGGGACCCGCCGCATCGGCCGGCCGCAACCGAATACCGGTACATGGTCATGGCCGGATTATGGGTCGCTAAAGACCGTTATGCTCGATAAGCGAAGCAAAATTAAAGGTCGTCAATAAAAACACACGTTGTGGTGGCCGCTTTCGACTTGCGCCCCGGGGGCTATAGCTCCCACCCACCCCCCCTTATCTAGCCCTATTCGTAGTCTGTGATATGTTCGGGGTGGGTGGGGGGAGGGGAGGAGTGGGACTATATCGACGAGTCGCCCGAATGCGTTTCGTTTTTAGATTCCGAACGGAGCGAGTCAAACGATGTTAATTTATTTATTGTTTTTATCTATGAATGGATTTTTTACCCGAAACTTCACTCCGATTTTCAGTTGTAGCATTTTTTTCGAAAGAAAATCTGAACACCGGGGTGGTACTTAAAGAAGGTCATTTTTCGATTTTTCCTATAGTTTTTACAATGAATGGGAAACCCCGAGAAAAACGTACAACATTAAACAAATAATATCATTAATGAAAATATATGTAATTAATTCACCATATTGTTTAAAAAGCAACATTATTAACCGAACTCCGCTCAGAATCGGTTTTCCTTAGAAATCGTTAATCGTTGTGTGTGTACGTAAAATTAATTTCCCCTTTACTTTCCAAACTTCTCACCTAAAACAGTGGCCCACCCATCGTGCGAAGTATGTCCGTGTCTTTTTTTTCTTTTTAAAATGTATTAGTTTTTATTTGACGTCTATTTTCGAAGTATTGACAGCAGTCATCGTATGATATCGGTGTCATAATATTTTGGGGGGACCGTAAACAGCCGCGTTCAAGATTGTCAGTTTTTCGTGATTGACACTGTCGTACGAACGTCAAGTTCGACGTACACGTTCAAACGATTAATTCCTCCGTTCGGATTGTTCAGAAATAAATGTCGCCAAAGATATCGATAGGTTTGTACATATATTATATTCTTCTTTGTTTATGTTTATTATTTGCTGTTTATAACGAACATCGCTAGTATAGCATTCAAGTTGTTATAAATTCTAAATTATTACCAATTAAAAAAGCTCGCATAGCAATAATTGTAACTTTGGTTATAGACGATTCAAATCAAAGAAAGATACAAAAGGTAAAATAATAAGTCAAAAGAATGGTTTTGTGCGCGAAGAAAGATTGGCCCAAAGACATTTTGGTTTGACTGATAATCCATTGCTGCGCGTGATCGGTCATGATTGCCAATTCACTGAGATTGACTACCGGAAAAATCAAACGTGTTTGAAATTCATCAGCCGTTATACAATATTGACACTCGTCAAGTGTCGAGTGATAATCACATAAACTGACAATATTGAACGATCGCGTATTGGCCGCCCCTTTATACAGGATGATCAATCTATCTTTCTAAAGACACCTATTATCTCGGAAAATATTGACTTTTTTCGAAATTTGTTTGAAAGAACAATTAAGAAACAAGCTGTTCATAAGTTTGACATTTTTATTTATTTTTTTTCACCCTTATTTTCGGGGGTGAAACGACTACTTACTTTTTATTTTCAAATGGTAACCTATATTAAAGGTTCAATAATAGATGGAGTAGTGGTTAAAATAAATTTTTATGTTTAAATTTTAAATTTTCGGCAATCCGTTGACGAGATATTTTTCTATTAGGTTTGAGTCGCGGGAGAGTAGTGGGGTACATTATTAAAACGCCGCGCGCTGTCACCACACAAATGATGCTCCACTACTCTCTCTCGACTAAAACTCAAATGTAGAATAACTCGTCAACGGATTGCCGGAAATTAAAAATTTTAACATAAAAATTTATTTTAACTACTACTCCATCTATTTATGTAATTTTTTTTATAAGTTGCTAATTGAAAATCAAACGTAGGTAGTCGTGTTACTCCCGAAAATTAGAGTTATAAAAAATAATGTAAATGTTAAATTTTAGAACAGCTTGTTTCTTAAATTTTCTTTAAAACAAATTTTGAAAAAAGTAAATATTTTCCGAGATAATGAGTGTCATACGATAAATTGATCACCCCTTATACGATGATACGAGATACCTGGTAGTTTCAAAAAACAAAAAAAAAGGTCCAATGGGGGAATTTCTGAAAGTGACTCGGACAAATCTGAACTTTTTTAATAATCGAAAGAGAAAAGAAACACACACACACATACATCTAACACTATAACTTTATTAGCTATTCCGTGGTGGAAACACTCAGAATCTAAAATAATTTTAAAAGAAAAAAAAACAAACTAATCTTCGTGGTGCCCTACACTGTATACAATCCGTTAGCGCCGTATAATACTACTTCGGTCAGAATCGTTTTTTTCGATTGCAATTCATTTTTTTAATTCAACGGATTTAAATATTTGTAGGAGAAACGCACAGACGCGACTTTAGTAAAAACAAATTTTCACATGCGCAGTGGCGTACCAAGAATTTATCAACGGTGGTCGGAGGGATCCAAGTGTCTATACAGTGTTTTTGAATTTACTTACAGACATAGGAGAGGAGAAATGTTACAACATCCGAAACTCCTTATCCCTGGTTACGCCACTGACTGTTTGTAGGAGGAAAACGGGCAGTGGTTTTTTTTTTTTGTCATTATTTTCTGAAGAAGAACGGTCTGCCGCCCATTACATAACAATAATAATACTGTTACTATACAAAATATTGTATTACGACGAGATTAATTCGCATTGGCACACCGTCCTTTGTGTAAATCGACGAACACGTGCGGTATCCGGATCCCCGCGATAATCCTCGCGAATAACCTTCCCCGGGGGCACTGGTTTACATTAACGCCGGTGTACGACGCGCCGATTAGAAGGGATTTTGGCTTTCGCTTCCGTACAAAATGCATAAACTGTCCCGTGTGCTCTTACTGTATACCGCACTCGAAACCACCGTTAAACGGCGTTCGGTATCCGCCCTGTATAGTTCTTTTCGAAATTACAAATTTCACGTGGAATGTGTATACGTATATGCATAGTAAGTTTATTTTTCAACAGACTGCGCCGCACTCGGAGTATAACAAAAAAAAAAAAACAACCGTTTTATATTATATTGCCGTTCGTGGGTCTAAAATCGATTACGAAACGCCCGGTGCAGTTGCTTTCAGTAAGTCTATATTGTATACTCGTATACAGATTAATATAAATAAATAAATAAATAAACTCGGTGCGCGAGATTAATGTGGTGCATTAAAATAGAATTGTTCGAGAAAACGACGGCGTCTCCACCGTGCATATATACCGTTGTGTACTCGCGGGCCCGGTCAGACGGGGAGGGGTTGAGGTGGGTCACATCCCCCCAATGTTCTTTTTTCTATTAGTATTTATAGTATTATATATATATATATATATATTTATATGTATTTCATAGGCTGTTTTTTTTATATATATATATAAAAAAAGAACAAATTTAGGAAGGTAATGTGGCTATAATGACAAATCGAATCTTAAAAAAAACCACGTCACACGAAGGGTTTGATGATAAATTATTATTTCGAATTATAAGGTACAATACAATGTATTTATGTGTAGATAGAATATATCATTTACTACATATTTGTCTAGTTTCCGTTAAGTAGATACTACATAAATTTAAATCTCATTTAGAGGGCCTGAATGTTTTTGTACTGCGTTTTAACCTAGAGAAGTCCGTGTAAAATGGCCTAATAAACAATTGGTTTTCTATAATAATATCATCAATGAAAATTTGTCGGTTACTGCGTTCCATTTTCAAGGTCAGCTATCCGGTCGATAAACTAATATACAAATATCTTTATCGTTTCCATAGAGTACATTACTATTGCATATTCAATAAATAATAAATCGATCGTTGTTTATTATCATCTTTTTGAAATGATGTATTTAGATGGCATCAGAGATCGCAGTACCTCCGGAAAGCCCCAACGCTGTTTTTATTGCTTGATCAACGAGAGGACAGAACTCGCTGATCTCAAGACAGTCAGACCTAGTGGTTTTCCCATCCAATCTCATATTTATCAACATGTTTTGACCTCCTGATGATCAATCAAATGTATCCTCATATTGAATCACCTTAATACCATATTACCCATTAACCATCCAATCAAAGGCTTGAGAAATGTTGGACCTTTGTAATCATAGTAGAAGTTCTTTAACACACTTATATCTCTGAGTGTAGGAACTCCATCTCTCATCTCAATGACCGATTTGAATCTTATGTCATATGCCACAATGGATATGTTGAAAGGCAATCAGCCGGACCCACCTTGAATTACATCTGATGTCCCTGGCACACTTAAAGTATTTGAATATTGCACCACATCAGCAGAAAGCGGCCTGGGCTTCTCTGGTTTTTTTTAGCAAAACTCCTAAAAACAGCGGCTAAAAAATCAATACCTACAGGACATAGACTCCCGTGGATTACTCCTGAAGTTGACAAACATTTTGAATTGCAAAATGACCCTCCGACTCATTTAACCCATATTAGCAGACAGAAAATTCCGAGTCCACCTAAACGGAAATGTTAGTAAATATAAATACCTCCAGAATGGTCTCCCTCAGGGCTCTGTCCTTTCTCCAATCTTTTTCAATGCCTATACAGCCGATTTAACAAGCACTATATCAAGGAAATTTATTTACGCAGACGACGTGGGGTCGGTAGCCTAAGCGGGAACATTTGAAAAGGTGGAAAAAATATTGAACGAGGACCTTGCTAAAGTACACATTTTCTTTAAATCCTGGCATCTCACTCTTAACCCGGGTAAGTCAGCCTCCATTTTTTTCCACCTTAGCAATAGAGAAGCGAACAGGAAATTAAACCTAGTAGTGTATGGAAATCCTATACCAACCGAAAACGCACCAAAGTACCTAGGCATTAAGCTTGACAGATCATTAACATTTAAACAGCATCTAGAAGGGGTTAAAGAAAATTTGAAAACACGAAATAATATCATCAGCAAACTAGCTGGAACAAGTAAGAGATGTAGGGCAAACGTCTTTCAACGAATTTCATCCTTGGCATTAGTTTACAGCGTTGCAGAATACTGCGCCCCAGTATGGGCTAGGAGTACGCACACTAAAACTGTCGACACACAACTAAATCATATATGAGAATTATATCAGGATGTGTCAAATCAACTAAGTTAGAATGGCTACCAGTGCTCTCACACATAGCCCCCCCCAGAAGTGCGTAGACACTCAGCAAAGCTAAAGATAATTGAGAAAATACAAAACTCTCCAAGCCTTCCAATATATGATAACTAACGCACCAAACAAAAGACTGAAATCTAGAAATCCTATATGGACGATAAAAAAGATTACAATCACAGAAGGGGACTTATGGAAGTTACATTGGAAGGACGGAGTAGTACTAAATAACCACCTCATAAGTGATCCAACACAACTAGTTCCAGGTTTCGTTTTCCCCCGTGCAGCATGGACTGCCTTAAACCGCGTAAGAACTGAACAGGGAATATGCAATTATTTGATGCACAAATGGGGTATGGTGGACTCTCCACTCTGTAACTGTGGCCAAATCCAAACTATTAGGCACATTGTTGAGGAATGCGCGGAAACGAAGTTCAGAGGAGGAACATCAGGTCTTCACAATGGAGACTATTTATTAGTTAGACTATTTATTTTAGTTATTTATTCATATTTATATTGATCCGTTATTACTTTTATTTTATTTTATTATATTCCGTTATTACTTTTTTGTTGTACACCAATACCATGCCATATGCAATAAAAAAAAAAGTTAGATATTATTATCATACAAATTATAAAATATTTCCTATTACTCTTTTTGAAAATAAAATATTTTTATAATATCCATAATAATAATGAATGAATATAATACCTATAAAACAAAAAAAAAACAAAAACAAAAACAAAAAATGGTTTACACTGTTTGCACTGTACATTTTTGTAAGACTGTCGTTTTTCTGCACAATATAATATTCTATAATATTCGTTTGGTAGTTGCCCACTAAACGCCGTTCACCAGTCACATAATTTTCTTATATATTATTAAACATATCTGTACCTCAGAACCAGACGAATTTAAGACAAAAAAGAAGTCCTAGCATAATGGAAACGGGTGCAGCCATTGTTATAAAAAACTTAATGTACATCTGTAAGCAACGATAATCATTGCTTACGAAAAAACGATTCTAAGCGGACTTCAGTTAATAGTGCTTTGTCAACAATATACATTTAATTGAAAAGTAAAATAATTAAATAGGCTTTGTATATTTTCTTTAATAATATTTGTGTAATGTTGTACCGATTTTCCTAGTTTTCCTACGTTTTTGCGGTTTTCCCATTTTTTATCCCGATATTTCACATTTGCTGGGAAAACTTATGAGAAAATCGAAAAATGACCTACATTGATTTCTTTTCAGAAAAGGTGGTACACTTAAAAATCCAAGCAAGTTTTCTGGTAGAAAAGTCTTAAACAGATAAGAAAATAAAATAAACATCTTTGTAAAAACCATAAGCTTCTTCGCTCTACTCAGAATCTAAAATGAATTTAAGTACCAATAATTATTACTAAAATCCACCTCACCCATTTCACCCCTTTGTGACCGAATCGTTTGTGCAGGGGCCTTTATTATTTGTCACGAATTATCGATTACCTAAGTAGACAATTTTTGAAATGCCATAAATATTGTAAATTAGATTTAGCAAAACGACCGCTAAAACCTAAATCAAATTCACTCACATCTTCGAGCTGGATATAATCGCTGGTCCGAATAAAAACGGATCAATCGATTTCGTTGGCGTTTTCAATTCCGTTGATTGTTGCCGGCATTTTTTTTTTTTACAGAACGCCTTATTTTTTTCCCTTCTTAATGTCTTTTGCCGAAAAAGTACATTTTATTCATCTTAATTCGTTTTTTAATCAACCGAATTTGTATAAGGACCCACTTTCGACAAATTAAAAAGGAAAAAAAATTCCAGTCTGCAGAACACGCGTCGGTCAACTTGGGGAGAGTTTTACTTTTTTTTCTCCGAATTACCGGAGATTTGCCCTCTTGTTTAATTTATTTTATTTTTTTCCTCGTCCCCCTATTATAAGAGAGTATTTTTTATTTTTTTTTTTATTATTACTTTTTTTTTAATTGAAGCAGTTTTTTTCCCTCTCGTTTTAATTGGATGTGTAAAGAGAACCTTTGTGACAGAGTAAAATACGAACATTCGGAATAATAATAATATATATATATATATATATATATAAATACCATAAAAACCTGTGTATACATATTCTTTTAAACATTAAATTAAATAAATTACTTATCGAGCGGGAAAATCTACGGTTTTCAATTTATTCGATCCCATAATGTATCCAGCGACAAATCCCATTTGTATCATTCGACGATTTGTTGACACCGGACAAACGATACATTTTATACACATTATATGCACTAAATTCATACATTTAGAATATATTATGTTTTTTTTTTTTTATTTAAGTTTCTGGAATTTTGATTTTAATTAACTATTGCGATTCACAAGCTGATAAATATTTTGCAAAAATAGTTATTACTTGGTCTTCAACATTTGTTAAGGCCTTGAACAATTTTTTAAATCGGTGCTGCGGTTTAGGTGAGAAACGGCGATAAACAGACAAGGGGTATAAATTATAACGTGCGCGAGGAACGAATATAATATCTTCTGAAAATTCTTCAAACTTTGTCTTGTCCGTTTTGAAATAACTGTTCGTCGATTTACGTACAGAATATTTGTGTTATTATAGTTACAGTAGATTATATTTATTTAACCAAACGTAATGTCCGGTTTTACTTAATGGTAAAAATGTAACTGCTGTACGTTAAAAAAAAAAAAAGTTTATTTTTCGTTAAAATAATTGACATGAAGTGAAACCGTTTATTTTTTCAAAAATTTAATATTAACGACGATGCGTTTAAATAGTACCTAACTTCTATTAGCAGTGGCATGTTTTTTCTAGTTAAATAAAGGTAACTTATCTAAATTAGTATATTTTTATAATTTGATCTTATTAAAATTAATATAAATAAATCTTATTATTATAATCTTATAAACGCAAAAAATTAATTTTCTGAGATAAATAATCGAATTATCTAGATAAATGTTTTCGAATCGTTATATATAATAAATATTTAAATATTACAAATAATAGGTGCAATTTATTTTTTGATTTATTGAGTTAATGTTACATATCAATTGCATCATGACCTTTTTAAAATCTATAATTGCGTACCGAATCTGTTTCACACTAACTGCTTTTAGCATTTGTACATTATAGTTTTATGATGGGTCAAATAAAAACAATAATCATTTTCTATAGATAAAATGTTGCCGATTACTTATTTGTATTTAAACAGTATTTTTTATCTCGTATTGTTATATTATTTGTCTTGCAATAAATTATCTCTTGTCTTGATGGTTTAAAAATATGTACTCGTATCTTAACACATCAGAATGTATACGACAACGAACATCGTCATTAGAATTTTGGAAAGGATGAAATGGTAAAAAGATACGGATATATTTCGCATGATGGGTGGGCCACTGTTATAAGCGAAAAGTTGATAAGATAGAAGAGAAATTGAATAGATATATTATTATGTACGCAATGATTAATCTTTGTTAACGAAAAACGATTCTGAGCGGAGTTCGGTTGTACATATTTTTAAAGGCCGTGATATTTACGATTTGAAAATAACACATTTCGTAAATTTTCCCATTTTTCCCAATTATTATAAAAACCACTTGGAAAATCAAAAAATGACCGACTTAAAATATCACCCAGTAAAAATTTACTGTTAGAAATGATACTATATTTGAAAAAACCGGAACAAAATTCTCGAGAAAATCGAAAAATGAACTCTCTTAAATACCTCCATACACCGATTTCCTTTCAGAAAAGGTGCACACGGATAAAAAAAAAAAAACATTTTTGTGAAACCACAAGCATCTTTCTTCGCTTCACTCAGAATCTAAAAGTTTATTATAATTTTACAAAAAATGTATTAGCACAGTAAAAGAAAAATGATTGTGACATAATTGTATTTATTTATTATTTTGATTATTTGATCAATACACGATTATTTTATTTTGACTTTAATGGACGGGACCTCGCTGGTTCTTTTATAATTGTGTTTATGTCTACAACGGGGGTTTTCGATGTTGAAAACCGCAGTAAATTGTCCAAATGAACATAATATAAAATAAACGATGATAATAAGATCAGATGAATACAATTTTTTGCGTTTAACAAAACGGCGAAACAAGTATTTTATTTTATTTACTATAATGAACAATTACGTTTTAGTTTGGATAGCACAAACAGTTTTTTAATGGATTACGTACAGTTGTTGATTTTGGAAATTATCGATCTTTATGGTTTATATTAATATATTTCTGTGCCCAGGTGCGTTTGCAAAAAAATATTTCGTGAGGGAGGGGAGAGGTTAAGGTTGTACACTTGTATACTCTTATAAAAAAGAAGTTTACATACTTTCAATAGTAGGATTATTTATTTTTCATTAAAATGTCAATATTTTTTAACATTAATTTTTAGCCTTTTAAGTACCTATTAGTAAATTGTATATTTAATATTTTTTCAGGGAATACAGCCTAAATGATAACGTAATATATATTATCGCCATGATAATGCGGACTATGCAATATCACCATATTAGTTATTATTTTCTAAAAATATAAAAACCACACAAATTCAGAAATGGCAACAATAACAATACATAGATACCTGCTATCTATAGTAATGAAATTAAAATAAAATCGTATTTTTCTTCCTCATTGACGGAAAATCACTTTCGAGACTCTGTTAAAAATCTACTTTCATCATAATTTTTATGAAGTTTCGGGAGGGAAGGGGGAGGGTTAAACGGCGGCCCCCCGCTGAAACGTTATCATTGCAATCGCCGAGTACTACGGGCCGTAGGCGTAATCCCGATAATAGTAAATTAAATTTAATACGGAAGCGAATTTGTTTAAAAAGTGTATACGTACACAATAGCTTGTCTACATCCGGAACCTCATAAAATAAAATAATCCGATAATAAACTGTCCCTATATTATTATTTCATAACGATTGTTCGAATGTTTACTTAAATTTCAGTAAAAAGAGCGACGCATAAAATATTCCGCACCATCGATCGGCGGCGCCCCGGCACAACGGCAATGATAATTATAGGTGCCCAACGATGTTTCCAATAATAAATTATATCGCGTGCGGCGGAATGAAAACTCACTGGATATTTTATAACGGCTACCCATGAACTTATGCACCGGGTAAGTATACCATTGTTTTATTATTATCGTTATTATTGTTACCCGTGTTTGTTTGTGGACAATGTAAACACGTCCTATACTGTATAAACGACGGGGGTCCTTTGCCCGCAAAGGATGCCGATAATTTATTTATTTATTTTACCCATAAAACTATACGCGAAAGACAAACATCAGGCGTATAGTAGGTACCTGAGTCGTGCCACGGGAAAAAACGTAATAGGTATCCACGCGATGTTATTAAATTGTTATAATAATATTAAGAAAATCAAAACTATTATTTTAGATTCAAAACGGAGCGAGGGATCTATTGCGGGGGTTATTATTACTATGTGTTTTTTTTTTTTTTTTTTTTTTTTTTAAATTTTTNCAATCGAAAACGGAAAGATACCTTTCTTGTCGAATATCAAATCTAATTTCCGACGAAGAAGCCAAGGGCCTTTTTTTGATTTTTCTTGTAGTTTTTAGAATAATCGAGCAACACCGCAAAAAAAAAAACGTAGAAAGAACGAGGAAATTTACGAAAAAAATGTTTTTATTATTTTCAAATTTTTGTTTTTTTTTTTGTTTTGTTGTTGTAATTCAGTTAAACATATTCGAAGAGAGACTAGAAACTTATTTACTTGTCTTTTCTAAACGTGGTGAAATGTATGAAAATTGTTATAAGTCTTATAAAATTTTAACGAAAATCGTAAAAATCGCGGCCTTTCAAAACATACTATACAACCGAACTTTCCACCCGTATAACAGTGCGGGAAAACCCGTTCCCGGCGATGGGATCCGATTGAGCAGGATCCTTATTTTTGAACAACCCGATTGAGCAGCCAAACGAATGCAACTTTGCCGATTTCTCGGTCTGCCTACAATCAAGCACTGACACATACGAGTCTTTTGAAATACTCGCATTCTACTAGACGTTATGCCGGGGTGAATATTCATCAATCGTGTTTTGCGGTCATTTGAAACTAAGAGTCGTAAAAATATGAGTTTTATAGAAATACAAATTATTAACAAACAAATATTCTAAAGATTTACTAAAATATTTATTAAAAGTTGGAAATAAGTGTTTAGGGATGCCGCTATAAAATGTCTAATTTGTTTACTATAAAATAATTATTATTTTTTTTTTTTTTTTTTATGACATTCATAAACAATTTTATAAAACGACAAAATATTAAAAATGGGACATGGGTGTTTAGCCGAAAAAGCAAAAAGATACTGACATATTTATTTTGTAAACAATAAAAACGGCAATGTTGAACGCATTTCTGTGCTCAATCGGGCCGTGAAAAAGGCGCTCCCTCAATCGGGTTGCCCCGGTCTTTGTTTTTTTCCTTCTCGTTTTAACGCACGAATGTGTTTTATTTATTTTTTTAGAATACGGGTGAAAAAACGCGTACGCCGGATACGTTCCGGTTTCGATCGAGAAGACGGGCGTATAATAAGAACGGTACCCCCGGGAAAGCGGCCGACCCGTTTGGCGTTTGGCGATTAATCGACGCCGCGGCGAACCCGGACGTCGTTACGCGGGGGTACGGACGGAATCGTGGAGGCCGGGCGGTACGACCCTGAAGTCCGCGGGGCACATCGTTCCTCGCTCTTGTCCGTCGTCTCTAACGGCCATTACGGTAATTGTTTTCGATTTACGGCGCTCGACGATACACCGCGCCGTCCGGAGGGCTCGTAGACTTTGTCGCGGGCCGCCGGTCAAACGGGTATTTATCGCAGGAACGGTGGGACGGAGGGACGGTGGGACGGGGGTAGGGCGGGATGCCGGGTTAAGACGTTTTGAAATATTAAAGCGCGCGGAGGGCGACGACGCGTATTAAAACGCGGCCGAGAGGAAAATTGCCGTCGCGTCGTCGTCGTCGTCGTCTCGTGGCTTGTTGATCTAATTGACTCGTTTTAATACGGCTGTCAAAGGAAAAGGATTACGGTGTGACGGCGGGGCCTTTAACGCGCGGGACCCTCGGCGCGGTTTCTACCGAGACAAATTAGTTGGTAAAAGTTATCGCGGCCGTCGAAAACAACACGCCCCGCTCCTGCCCCCCCCCCCCTTGCGTCGCGTCGCGTCGCGGCTGACGCGCGTTATTCAATATTTCATAACGTCGCGATATTATTTATTAACAACACGCGTCTACATGCTCCCGGATACGATTAACTCCGCGTATACGATAATACCGTCGGGTCGCATACGCGGTATGTGAATATTAATGATAATAATGTAAAATGCGCATTGACAGGCTCACTCACCTGTGTGTATGTACGTGTGCTTCTTCATGTCGGATTTCTGGTGGAACCTCTTGCCGCAAAACTGACACGGATACGGTCTCGTGTCGGAGTGGATCAGCAAGTGCGTGGACAGCGTGGACGACCTTTTGAACGTTTTGCCGCACTGTTTGCACTCGAACAGCTTTTCGACGTTGTGCGTCGTCCGCCGGCAACACAGCCACCTGCAACAAGGACCGTTACGGTGGTGTACTGCGAGACGCAAATCGGTACGCAGAATGCAGAACAACGGACGCCGCCGCCGCCGCCGTTTAAAACGTTTTCCTTTTTCCGTTTTTTTTTTAATTCGCGGTACGCGTATACACAAGTGTTTTGGGCTTGCGATCGGGCGTTAAAAATTATCCACAACACTGTTGCGTATAACGACGCGGCCTTAAAAACGGTCTATTAAAATACTATACAACTACGGTTGTTGCGATAGAATTGTTATACTGTATTCTATACTATGAAAAAAAAAAAAAAAAAAAAAAAATTAAGACAAAACCTGCGGAATACTAGAAACAATTACAAATCTGTAGGTACAATATATACACTCTTTTTTACTAAAAACATCTGTGTCACACTACACCACTGCGGGTACTTAATGGTTTTTTTTTCCTTTTCCCCGTTATATTTGCGGATTTAGAAACAATCAAAATACGTTTTCGAACAGTAAACCTATACGGAATAAGAGCGGTTTTCCACTCGGTCGGATTTCCGCGACAATCAACGGCGTGACCGGAGCGACGGAAATCGGACGAGACAGCGATATAAAACGAAATAGACACGACTAACCGGTGTTGGTTCAAGCTTATCTCAGCCCCGAACGATTTGTTGCACAGCTCGCAGGAGAAAGGCCTCTTTCCGTTGTGCGACCTCCGGGAGTGCACCTCCAGGCCGTGCGACGTCGGGAACATTTTGTCGCATTTAATGCACGAGTACACGTCATTGAAGACGGAACCTCGCATGAGCATGTGATGGTGACGCAGATGGCCTCCGGGATCCGAGGGATGTACGGCGGCGAGCGGCTGATTGGCGCCCGGTGCCGCGCCGAACTGTTGTCGCAACTTCATCATGTCCTCGGCCGATGGATGTGGCACCACGCCGCCGCCGGACGGTTGTTGGCCCGACGAGTGGAATGGGTTGGTCACCGGCGACGCCATACCTGTTTGTGGCAAACGTCTTGTATTTATTACACGTGTCGTTTTAACAATATTAAAAAAAAAAAGACACGGACACGCTTCGCAAAACAGGTGGACCACTGTTATAGGCGAGAAGTTGGGCAGATGGGATATAGAAGAGAATCAAATTACGCAACGATTAATCTTTTCTAACGAAAAACGATTCTGTGCGGAGTTCGGTTGTACACGTTTTGAAAAGCTGCGATATTTGTGATTTTAAAATAATACATTTAGTAAATTTTCCTACATTCGTTTCCCATTTATTGTGAAAACTCTCGGAAAATCAAAAAACCACCCTCTTTAAAGTACCACCCCAGTCGGATTCGCTATCGGAAAAAGTGTTACACATGAAAATCGGAATAAAACTGCTGGTAATAAAGTTGTCTACAGAGAGAGAAATAATAATCCTCAATGTAAAACCAACACCAATGCCTGGCTCCGCTCAAATTCTAAAAATGTATAAAAATATTTTTCGTCGTTACCTGCAGTCGACAGATGAGGGTGGACGAACGCTGCGGCGGCCGCGGCCTGTACAGCACCCAGACTAAGATACAACGAGCTGGTGAGCAGGTTGTGATTGTTGTCGGTGTGCGTGTCGCCACTGCTTCCACCGCAGCCATGCTCGGGCGAACCGGACGTCGTCGGGTTCAACATGTTGGCGGCTGAGTAGAAGTGATGCGGATGAAAGCCGAAGCCGGGAAAATGTTTCTGAAGCAGTGTGTTAGCGGCCGCTGCCGACGACGGGTGCAGGTGCACTTCCTTCCTGGTGTCCTTGATCAGGTCCGGAAACTGAACGGTCGGATAGAGCAACGATCTCGTGACCGATATAGTCTCGGTGGCCGTCAACGCGGCCGGTTGTTGTTGTTGTGGTTGCTGTTGCTGTTGCTGCTGCTGCTGATGGTGATGTGGATGGTGATGGACCGGCTGATGGTGCTGCTGTTGCTGGTGTTGGTTATGGTGGTGATGATGGTTATAGGGGTTTCTGGCCCGGGGAACATCCGGCTTGAGTAGCGCGCTGACGCTGAACGCTTCCGAGTTCTTTGGCGTGGTGACCGGCCTCGGTGGTTGCTTAGCCGATGACACCTGCACCATTACGGGGGCCTGTGGTGGAGGTGTCGGAGGTGGCGGTGGTGGTGACGGCGTGTTGCACTTGGTTACGTCGATATCTGGTGATGCGAGCCGGCTCTCCACGTCCAGCTCGGACGATGTAGACGGCGATGACGAGCTCCTCAGTGGCGACCATATCTTGCAACGGCTCTTCGCGGCCACTTCCCGTTCGTCGACGTCTCGCCGGCTTTCGACCGCTGATTTGGTTTCAGGCGGTTCATTGAGACTCTTAGTGATGTTGTTGTTGTTGTTAGCGTACGAAGGATCGTATGTCGAACGGCTGTCGTTGAATTTCTCCACGAGACGGCTGATACCGAATTTTATGCAGTCTACAAAAAAACAAAATCAAATTAAAAAGATAATAAAATATTGTAAATCAATTATCATTTAGGCGTTTACGTCATACGAATAAAGACAACTATGCCGACGACCGACGGAACGAAAATATTCGACAGCATAGTAAAATACTAAAATCCTATAAAATAAATACCGCTGTGGCACTGTACGGTGTGCGACAAAGACAGTTCTTAAGGGTACATCGTAACCTTTGAAATGTCGTAGGAGTAAAATACCGGAAAATAGCTCAGAGAACCGTACGGTCAGAAAGAATTCGATAATTCGTGTGTAAGAATTAGTTAATACTACACGGAATACGCTTATAGGAAAATGAGAATAACCAGATCGGACGTACTATTTGAATAATAGGAATAATATTTCTCGAGAAACGACAGTAATAATAATCGAAGGAAAAATAATTGCAGCCGGAAAAACAAAAAAAGGAAAAGGCCGAAAACCGGGTCGGATTAAGAGTTTATACCGGACCTGGAACCCAGTTGTCTCCCTTCAATACTAGGTGTTTAAAACCAATAACTCAATTATACCTCAATAGAAAACAAAAATCTATACAAATGAAATGATTGCGCAGAATAATGTTTTATAACTCAAAAATACTCTCTTCTTTTTATTTTCTCGGAAACTAACAGTACTCTCACATTTGAAATCAAAGATGCAAATATTATTATCGAGTCTAATGAAAAACACAACGTATAAACAAATAAAATTGAATTTACACGTTTTCAAAAAACGTTAAACTTAATATATTATGATTTTTTTTTTCCGAGAATAAAGGCCACTTCAGGACATTTGATATTTTAGGGTCCGGAGTACAGACACCGGGTTTTTAATCCGGTCACGGTCTAGGCCGAAGTTCGCGGAGCGTGTTGTAATAACGACGAAAGACATCGGAATGAAAATAATCGTATAATGTTGAGCTTTTAAAAAAAAAAAAAAAAACAATTATACGTGTAAGATTATAAACTCAGGGTTGACATAAAAAACAAAACAAAAGAAATGAAACAACGCCGTTCTCCCTAATCGCCTATCTTTTTTTTTTCTTTTTTTTTTTTTGAGAGCACTCCCACGTTGTCGTTCGTCGCTTTTCGTTCCACATTACAAATAATATTCTGTCGGCAATGTATATACGGGCACACCGGTCCCGTTGTTGACCGTGCACACGTAGTATACATTCTAAAACGTCTATGCGCTCTCGTGTAGTACATTTTGTCGGTTGTATAAAAAAAAAAATATATAAAAAAAATCAGTTGTACGTCATACCGGCGTGTGTACATATTTACATACATACGTGTGTACATCCTTACACGTATATATATAGAATATAGAAAACGATTGTTGTTTTTTTTTTTTTTTTTTTTTATCCCGTCCGACCGGAGATTTTGAGTAAATTTGATTTAATACCCACATCCAATATTTACAATATACTTATTAGTAGAAAAAAAAACTATTATCCGCGGTTTACTTATATATATATACCTACTTATTATATTCTTAAATAAATATCGATTTTTCGTTTTCAAAAAGTCAAACGATTTCACGCGTTTATATTACATCAAGTTCGAATAAAATCCCACGCCGTCGTGCAATGGGTACATAATATAGACACGATATGGAATTCAATTTTGGATTGTTCGGACTTGTAATACAAATATATACGCGCACTCCGCCAAAATCGTTTTGCGGATTGTCGAAATTTCGACATAACGAATTTATCTGCATCGTACATTTTTACTGTGCAGTATTTTTTCGAATTTTCTCCTATTTTGTACGGTTCGCAAATAATTTTTTACATTTTAAAGACCGTCTTAACGATAAGTAGAGCCCGGATTTCAATGAAAAATTATGCATCTTTTTTTGGGTGATATTATAGACAATTCTTTTCAAGTAGATAATTTGATTCACACGACAGAGACTTTAAAGATGGAACATTTATTTTTCAATTTTAGGGCATTTTTTTTTTTTTTTTTTATTGCATATTTGTACAGTATAAAAGTATAATATAATATAGTTTTTTTTTTTTTTTTTGTAAATTTTTATTTTTTTTATTTACG
>CABPRJ010001478.1:214433-235947 GCA_902439185.1 Cinara cedri | reverse complement strand
TTTTTTTTTTTTTTTTTTATTGCATATTTGTACAGTATAAAAGTATAATATAATATAGTTTTTTTTTTTTTTTTTGTAAATTTTTATTTTTTTTATTTACGTCCAAGAAGAGCAATAGTTACAGAATATATATATACATTTATATTTATTTAGTCGACAAAGAATATAACAAACGCAGAGGATCATTAAAAAAATAAAAATTTGTGAAGTTATTACAAAACATAAACACACGGTTTAATGGGCTATACATAATAACTGTAATTCTGGCAGTGGCTGTCGATGTGAAATAATAAATGATTACGAGAGTTGAATGTAGGTGTATTGAATTTAATTTTAGTTAATAGCTCGGGACAATCAACATGGTCATTAATAAGTTTATGTGTATAAATTTAACATCATTAAATAATTTACGTTCAAATAATAGAGCAATACTACATAGTCAGAATATTACAATATTAGAAAGATCATTGATTGTTAGTCTTAATTTAGGTGCTAAACATTTTAGAAAACGGTTTGAATATTTTCAAGTTTATTTACTTTAAGTGAGAATGTTAAATTTCCAAATATGAGTATAAAGCCTAAAACTTTTGAAGTTTTTTTTTATAAATTGTATCTAAGTGTAGTTTAAAAGAAATTTTTACTGTTTCCAACAAAAAAATAATCAACGAAATCGGACCATTCTGCGAGACATGCGAGCTTTTGCCGTGCATACACGTTTTGAGTAAAATAAATAGAAGAAGACACCTAAACATAATTACAAAATTAAACATTATTAATTTCGTTCGTTCGACTAAATGACACGAAACTACTTGAATACATTTATTCGAAAGTGAATTTGAAATTTTTTATTTGTTATTTTTTTTTTTTTCTTATAAATGTTTAAGTATACGGGCGGTATTACGTTCTCTTTAAGTGTGAACCATGAATATCGATTTTCTGGAAAACTATTACGATTGGCATATCAATCATGAAGTGATTGATACAATATAGTAATAACCACGATAATAATTTCAAACTGATTTACTTACTACCGGTATAACACAACGGTATTCTACGCAATATACTCTGTATAGACTCTGAAAGTAAAAACTCGGCATTCGCCCAGTTTCTCACAACGACACAGCTATTTTAGCTATTTTATTATCACCGCAATACCGTACACCGTTTCAATATATCATCCGCGGTGACGTCGAAATCTGAATATAATACCGTCTATTTTGGGACTATAGAGATGGTATTATGTATGTATGATAACATACCGAAATGATACGTACGTAGAATAATCATAATTTATGACTAAAACCCGATCGTATATCATATTATATTCACCACTCGTCATCGACACTATACATATTAATATTGTCATTCTTTTGTTTCCGAATAATCTCGACCTTAAACAAATATACGACATAATATTCGACGGGGTGTATATGTGTATACAAATATTACACCGTTCTATAATAATTTACATAAAAAAAAAAAAAAAATAATAACTCACTGATCGAAATAATAACACAAATACGTTGTAGCTGTAAATATTCCCGTTATTCTGACGTTTTTTATTTCCCGGATCTCCCGGTAAATAAGAAAAATATCGAAAATTACCTCGTCGGTACAATAGCTAGAAAACATTTCTCGCAAGAAATCACCTTTGAGGAGTAAAATTTCTGGTAGTTGACAGTCAGAAAGAAAAAAAACACATCGAAGTACTGCAAATCAATACATTTTACTCGTCGTCGGAAATATCAAAAATACGTAAAAACCTCTATCCACCCCCTTAGGGGTTGAATTTTCAAAAATCCTACCTTGGCGGATGTCTACGTCATATTAATGTAACTATCTACATGCCAAATTTCAGTCCTATTCGCCCGGTGGTTTGAGCCAGGCGATGGCGAATCAGTCAGTCAAGACGTGTCGTTTTTAATATACCTATCCATAATAGCTAGGTGTATAAAACACAAATATTACAGACAACTATAACATATTATTATATTATGTGTCTGGTAGTGCTGTAGTTATACAGGCATTCACGAATGCCCGAGTGCAAGTCAAATTTTGGCATTCCTAATCGAGGTCTCTGCTTATGTCAATAACTATAAGACGTATACGTTAAGAAAAAAGAAATGTTTAAAAAA
Organism: Cinara cedri; assembly: GCA_902439185.1. Lineage (NCBI taxonomy): Eukaryota > Metazoa > Arthropoda > Insecta > Hemiptera > Aphididae > Cinara > Cinara cedri. The sequence goes on along the minus strand of CABPRJ010001478.1, from coordinate 233,812 downwards.
ACGGGTAAAAAACGGGTACGCAATTATATCCGTATAGTGATGTCAACTCCTCGGTTTCGGCCGGTCGTCCGCAGAGTTAGTAGAAAAAAAAAAAAAATGAAAACAAACAAACAAACAATATTGCGTTCGTGTTCCGCGGCGGGCACGAGGAGGCGATTAACCGTTTCGGGTTACCGCGCGCGCCGGTAAACGACAGCCGTCGCCGGCCCCTCGCCGTGCCAATATTTACCCGGTATGCGGTTTTTGCGGTCCGGTCGCGCACGGTGCTCGCCGCCGGATAGGGTTGAAAAATAAAAAAAATATGTCGTACACCCGCACACGCGAACGACCGAATTACAGATACCTATAAAATATTGTAAAACCGTACGCGTGTAATACGTGTACGTCGGTACGTTTCGGGTTTTATGTTCGGCGGCGGTGTAAAGCGGTGCAGTGCGGTGTATTATATGGGTACCTACCGCCGCAGGGTAAACACGCGCCCGGGTTCTTGCGGGGCTATTGCGCGCCCGCACAAACAAACCGTCAGTTTTTATCAGTTATATTGTTATTTACGACGCGCGCGCGAGTAATAAACGTATATAGAACGTCGAATTATTATTATCATTATCATTCTTATTATTATTATTCTCGCCGTGTACTACATATAATGTACTATACATATACGATGTTTGTACTAAACGTACACCCTGTAACACTGCCGGCTGCGGCCGTGTAAATAAATTTCGTGCGACACGTGTTTCCCTTCCTCTCCCCCCCCCTCGCCCCCTCCCAGGTGGTCGCGACGATCGAGTCGGTATCAAACATATTCCCGCGGTATTTGATGACAATGACGTAGTGGGCAGCGGAGAAGGGAAGATTTCCCGAGGTTAGTGACGATAACCCACTTCCACCCCACCCCCACCCCAATCTCCCCTTTTGACTAAAAAATACAACAACTATATATGAGTGGTTGTTTATTAATATTTTGCCTTGAAATTATATTTCAGCCGAACGACAACGTAAGAAGCTCGATTTAATGAACAAAAATTGATTTTTTCGGATCTGAATTTTAAAAATTCTCGCTGTCGGGTTAGCTGGTATAACCGAAGAACAAACATTCTCCGGTTTAATCGTAAATAGTGATTATATTATTTACTGGACACGTCACTGGATAAAATATCTATTGTCAATCACGCGATTATTAGCGTGGAGTAGCGTCAGAGAATCGGGATTTTGGTTCTACGACAAAAGAGCCGAAAGTAAAAATATACAATTTTTAAAAAATGGGTGGATATAGTTGGAAATTTAAGAAATATGCGTGTACATGATAATTTAGTTTTTATACGGTATAACGGGAAATCATTGCATATGATAAAAGATTATGAGCAACGTAATCGTGTTTTCTTCTTGTTGCCAAAGAAACTCAGAAATTAACAAAAAAAAAAATATCTATGGAATGAAAATTAGAAAAATGAAATTAATAATAATGTTTACTAACGGTAATAAATTCCGTGTCATTTTAGGTACTGTGTAGAAAAATTGCCATTCCGACATTTTGTTCAAATAAAGTACCATCAGGTGAAATAACTGAATTTTTTAACGTAGGACATAACAAAACAGAACATATTTACTCACCGGAAAAGTGTTTTTCAAGAAAATACACGCACACACATCTTAGTAATATAATAGCTTTTCCACTTTACTCGGAATTTTTTTTTTTAATTGTCCGTAAAAGAAATAAAATAACTGCATTGCAAAAATATAATTTATTTCTGCTTTATGATGATTATTATAATTAGCAACCGATGAATTCATTTATCAGAGTAATGCCAACCAGTGAATTTAATGCAATATAATATTAATAAATATGAAAAAAGACTGATGCAGCCACTGTTATAAGTAAATTTAATGTATACCTGTAAGCAACGATAAACTAAAGCTTACGAAAAAAGTTGCTGGTAATGAGCGATTCTGAGCGGACTTCAGTTTATAGTGATGCTTTGTCAACAATATATATGGCATTTTATAAAAAAATAATAAAATGTGCTTTATATATTTTTATGTTTAATCTTCTACTGATTTTTCCAGTTTTTCTACGTTTTTCTCGATTTTCCCATGTTTTTCCCCGCTTTATCACATTTACTGGGAAAATTCCTGAGAAAATCGAAAAATAACTTATTTGAAGGTACCTTTTTTTTTAGGAATTTTTTTTAGAAACATTATTAACATTAAAAATTGAGACAAAACTGTTAGTAGATAAGTTGTGCACAGAAAAAAAAATTGTAATATTATACAAATATGTTTTGTACATTTTTCGTTTTTCCTTGTTTTTTTTTTTTTTTGATTTTGGTTTTTCACATTTGATGAACAAATTCTTGAGAAAATCGAAAAACGGATTCTTTAAAGTACCTCCTAGTGAAATTTCTTTTGAAAAATTGTTATCATTATAAGTTGGAGCAAAATTGTAGGCAAAAAAAGTTGTCCACAGAAAAAAAAATCGTTATAGTAATATATTTGTTCTTGATATTTTTCGGTTTTACAAATTTGATGAGAAAATTCTTAAGAAAATCAAAACCTTCTTAAAGTACCTCCCCACACTAAAATTTCCAATTAGAAAAGGTGCTACAAATAAAAATCGAAGCAAGATCTCAGATAGAAAAGTTGTTATATAGCAAAAATAAAAAAAAATGAACATCTTTGTAAGACCATGAGCTTTTTCACTCCACTTAGAATTTCAAAAATTCGACAAACTTTTAAAAATATGACTTTGTAACGAGAAATGATTAAAACAGGAATTAAAACAATAATAATACACGAGTTTTTGATAAAAAAAAAAAATTGTTCTATTGAGTGTATTCAAATGTATTGAATAAAATCAAATTTCAAATCCGATTTTGGGGCAAGTTTTTATCCATAATATTTCAGACTGAATAATACGAAATGTTTCCAAAAGTCTCTATTATAATTTTCTATGATTGAGTGTTTTTTTTTTTTTTTTTTTTTTGTATTACCGTCTTGAACGCAATTTTACTATTTTATATGATTATATACATCTAAATTATCCGGTAAATCCCAGGATTAATCCTTTCAAAAACATAAATCAATAAAAGAAATTCAATTTAAATTGCTCCACGTTTCCACCCGTATCCGCCCTTTCGTCATCAGTCATCACGTATTGTTGTAATCTTTTAAAAAGATAAATCCTCCTCCTCCTTGACCGCCAAATTAAATAATAATAACTGGGTTTTTTTTCTCATCCGTATCGCCAATATGAGTTACCCTCAACGATAATTTTTCGTTCCGAAAACATTGCGTCGACCGCCATTAAGAGGTAGAATTTCGTGATAAAAATATTACACAGTGATCTTCCTCTTCTTTTGAATGTCGAGCGGTGCAAAGTTTATTGACATCGGAATAAAACCATAGCGGACAAACAGACAGAAAGACGGAATATCGATGTTCTTTATAAGATAATATATTTGTACGCGTATAGATCGCGTTAGTCAAATTACACAATTTTTCGTATATAAATTATCAATTTGGTATTAAAAAAAAAATTAAAAGGTCACACGTGGGTGCAACAACCGTTGTAGGTGGAAAGTTTGGAAGCTAGGATACAGGCGGGAATTTAATGTATATCTGTAAGCAACGATAAACCATTGCTAATGAATAAACGATTCTGAGCGGAGTTCAGTTAATAGCGTTACTTTGTCAACAATATACTTGTATATATGTCATATTATGGTACAATTGTTATAACAATGTGCGTTTCCATGAAAACAATGATTGTTTAAAAAATATTAAAATAATAACAAAAAATAAATAAAACTGTGGCCAACGACAACGTTATTTTTGATCTTTCGATCGTTTTTAACCTTAAGAACCGGGTTTTCCTCATTATCTCGATAATTAACGAGAATTTTAACAAATGACCTCTCTAAACTTTAGAGAGTCTAAAGTACCACTCGGGGAACATTTGCCAACATTTCACAAAAAAAAATAATTAACGTCTTTGTAAAACCGATACATTCTTCGCTAAACTCAGAATCCAAAATTAAAAGCATACGCTCGTTTGTTATAGCATATTACAACCATATTATAAGTACTTATTTAAAATAATGTCGGAGGGGGCGAGGGGAAACAAATCCTTACCGATACAATATTGTTTGTACGGAAATCGTATATTTATAAACGCGCATAACATCGTTGCCACAGATAATAATGAGTGTACTTGCACGCCGATATAGGAAACGAGGAATGGCTAAGTTAAATACCGCGTCGATTCTTGAGTCATACCAACTTCCTATACGTACAACACAATATTATATATATGTACATATTAGTTACTGATTACATTATTATGAATTATACAGATACGATAATAACGGATTCTCAGAACTGTTTGTTGAAAAAAAAAAACATTTACGTCACACTCCTTTGTCGGCAACGCGCTCGCTGCTCTTCGAGAGTATAACATAATAAGTGAATATGAATAATATTATAATTATTCGTACCGATTTTCAAATAATGTTTTTTTTTTTTTTTTAATCCTTTGGACACGTTACATTCTATACGTTTGAGATAAAAAAAAATTAAATTCTAGGCAATTGTTTTTTAATTCTCGTAATAATATTTTTATTGCTGCGAAATCTCCATACTTGTATGCGTTATTGCGTCTATATAATTCCTTTGATATTAATTATCTGGCGGTGAACGCGTGTTATTTAGATTTTTAGATCCCGAGTGCGGCGTAGAATCTTTGTAAGCTTCGTTAAAAGTTTTCGAATTTCCCAATACTTTTAAAAAATAATTAACGATAAATTTTCGTTTTATTTTCATTGATTTCTGGGTACCTTTATAAGCATAGGCAGCATTACGGGAAGGGGGGCAGAGTATGTAACTGCCCATCCTGTGGGGACCCCGTACCTGTATTAATATTTAATTCATTGAATTTCGGTTTCCTAACTTTCTGTAAAAAAAATTTACTTTTGTTGTTTTTTCACTACGAAATTTATTGTTGCAAAATATCAGTGAATGATAAAACACGCTCCATAAAATATTCTGTTATTTTGTTGTTAACGAATCTGGCTTTGGATCATAATATACACGGGCTAGATAATATATGTATATAATATATAGATTATCAATGCTACAAGACTGCTATCATTTATTTATTATTTATGTTGGTAACTCATTTGCACCAAAATGTTACAACATCGTGTTAGATAAGATTCAGATTGTTATTTATTGACCAAAAACTATTTATTTTTTTTTTTTCATACTGAGTTGTTTTTATACGTTCTGTATTACTAGTTGAAATTTAATACAAAATACAATATAATTATTAAATACCTACGATTGTCAATTATTAATATTAAGTATGAATTCAAACAATTTTAAAAAAAATATGCATGATTTTTTTATGGCGAAACTAAATTCCGGAAAGTTATTATTTAATACTTTAAAAATATAAAATGATTTAATTTTTATTATTTTATGAAAAATTGAGGCCAGCTGGAGTTATGGAGTTATAATAGAATAAAATATGTACACACAATTCATGTTATTTTTTTAATAGTAGATATTACAAATTTAGATTGATGTATATACGAGTATAAAGTTAAAATATTTCCAGGCCCCCCGCCTACATATATAAGTCCTATAAGGAGACAAAACTATAACAATGCCATAAAGCATGGTATAATTTTAGCAGTTTACCGAGATGTACTCAGCATCGTTTTCGATTGCAGTTATCAATAGCCACTTTTAGTGAAACATTTAGCTAAACTGCCCAATATCCTATACCTTTCTAACTGTTCACATCTACGGACTTAGCGGTACCTACTCATGATGCAAAGTATGTCCGGACTTATCCGCGATTTCGATGAGTGACTGGACTGAACAAATTGTTGATTTATAACGACACGGTACTTTGTAAATTTTTTACGCTGTCGCAGTTATGATAACTCCTCAGTTATCAGCAGTCTGCTCGCCGTCTGTAAACCGCGTTCGGTTTCTTAATATTCTGATGTTATTACAACACTGTTATCTATCTAAATCGATGCTTAGGATGCTTATTTGTCGATATTTTGGAGAATCAATTTTTTTGTTTCGATTTAAATCGTTTCACTGTCGTGAATGGCCCGTCACTAATACCGAGAACGATGAGATTTCCCGTCCGTCCGTCTGTTCGTTTCGTTTTGTGTGATATATTTATTGCGTTCCATCGTCGATATAAATTCAATAAAATGTATACATTAAAATCTGTCTTAATGTTCAAGTGATCCATTCTATACGCCACTATAGTATAATTCGTGCACATAGCTAATGATATCTATCTGTGCTTAATCTAAATTAGTCGTTTGGCTATATATTATAAAGTATTTACATATCTCGCGGGTTTTCTTTTTTTTATCAGACGAAAAATTCACGTAATATTGCGTTATAAACTATATTTTTAAAATTTTTTTTACGATTGTTGTCACCTATCGCACAATATTATTACGATCCTTTTAAAGCAGTATAATATAATATTAACTCGTTAAATTTAAGATTATTTTTTTATGGCAGATGTGCAAACAATAACTAAATAGAATAACTACTCGATCCCGAATAATGTTTACAACACAATAATACCTATGGGTAATTATTACTATTTATTTGTGTACAATAAAACCATAAACGTTGAAATAATAATTTGTATAATTCCTTAAACCGTTCGATTTCAAATCCATGTTACCACTTCTACCACTACTACTACATGCACTATATATTATGGGCACCTATTTATCGTCTGCGTGTATAACGGCGTAATAAGTATTCGTAAATCGCTATAATAAAATGTAGGTATGTGATATTAGTATTTTTTTTTTTCATTTCTTCAGATTTTGATTTTGATTTCCCCCCCCCTTCTTATAAAACGCTTACGCGATCGATACGTTATTATAATAAATAAAGTATTTGAGTATAATTTCGCGCAGTTAATTATTTTACTTTGATATGTAGGCATAGGTATAACAGTATTATTTATTATATCGGTGTAACTCGTTTTCAAGTGATAACGATACGAACACATCACGACAATAATAGACACGTATAAAACATAATTAAACCGTACGTCCACCTATTACGCATAAATTAATGATTTATGGCAGGTACACCCGCATTTGTCAATAGATATTGTTATGTCAGTTAAAAAAAAAAAATAATAAAATATGAATCAATTCAAACGTCAAATCACGAAAAATCGAGTGCGAATACTCGAGCCGAGCATCTGAACGGGGTACCCTGTTATTTTAATTATTATCTATAATATATATTAATTTACAAAAAATGTGTGTATATATATATATATATATATAATATGTATGTGTATAAGGTTCGTTAATTCCTCATAAAAAACACAAAATCATTTGATTTCAAATTCCACTCGTCGTTTATAATAAATCACTGTGAAAATAAATAATACTTTTTTTTTACGTGTGTACAATGAAATCGCGGATTGCATACTAATGCCCGAGTATTAACTCGACGAGATTAATCGTCCGTATAGGTATGTATAATAATAATATTATACACCTATTATAGATAACACTGGCTCGTATGTTATACGGGCGTTTCGATTAGTCCGAGACGAGTGTTTTTTTAATGAGAATTATGTTCGATTCATTGGTAAAATACCTTACAATTATAGGAATTAAACCTGTATGTTGTTTCGTAATGACGCAGGCACAATGAAGCGAGAGAAATTATCTTGATAATTGTAAAAAAAAAAAAATTCAACAACTATTATGATTACTAATTAAAATTAAAAAAAATACTATTTGATTTTAAAAAGGCTGGATGCACTCCACGCACCATGTGTGTGAAGGTTAAATATTATACCGATGTAAATGGGAAGTTTTAAAAATTCAAGATATTTATGGTGATTTAATATAATCATTACAATCGAAAAATGATTCTGAGAAGTGTTCGGTAAACTGCAAGCAAGGTTACACTATTTATCCTATTTGCTTCACTTGTAGCCAAAATACGGTTGCTCGGAAATCGATCAAAATAGAACCAATATATAACCGTTAACATTTTTGTCAGTTGAAATTCTTTAGAAAAACTTTTTTTCAGTTTTCATATAAACGGCTATTGATCACGTCCTTCCTTCCCATTAAATTCACCTATGACTTCTTCGCAATACTAAAAATTAAAAAAAAAAAAAAAAAAAAAAAAAAAAAAAAATCGATGATACTGACAATGGATGTAGGTGGAAAGTCGATAAGGCAAGACTCACAAAGTTATTTAATTTAAATCTGTACGCAACGAGAAATCATTGCTGATGATTCTGAGCGAAGTTTGGTTAAAAACGTTTTAAAATGCCGTAATTTTTACTAATTTCATCAAAATTAAAACTTAAAACGCTTATAAAAATAAACTTTAATATGTTAAATTATCAAATCCGATAGTGAACCCAGAATTAAAATCGCACACAATTACTTTTTGAGTTGTTAATCGTTATTCGCTAATAAATCCGGAGTCAAACAATTTTCGAAAAAAAAAAATGCAAAATTACAGTCTAGCCTCTCAAGCGGGTATAGTAGGTAAAGTAAGTACCCGACCGCAAATAGACACTAGATCTGCCTTTAATAGGAAAATCATGGAATCCGAAAAAGACAGTTGGTAACGGTCGCACAGCATCGCAACGTGTCGATTGCAACACAAAAGTCTGTCGACCGTTAATAAAAATACAATTCTCTACCGTTTTCGTCGTTTATTTTCGGGCTCCCACGGGTACTATAATAGTTAAGTCTCCGATTTCCACAGGGTGGGTTTTGAGTTAATAGTGGGTATAATAGAAGTTCTAAAAAGGAACCAAGTAGACACATATCAAATGAGAAGTATGAAAAAAAAAAATTGTGGGAATGTATTTTACAAAAAGAACAATTTATAAAGGAGAAAATGACTGAAAAAAACATTAGAAGCATAAATCATTTTGATTTAGGTAAACATTTATAAGAGAACGTTTTAACAAAGTACATATAGTACATAAATAATAAATGCAATTAAATAACATATTTAAAAAAAAAAAAAATGTATATTATATTAAATTAGTATTGAACGACCACATTATGAATGTTTTCCAAAATATTAATTCATCTGACAAAACAAAAATGTTTTAATCATATTTGTGTTTTATTTCAAAACATAAATTACTGACAGTTCCGAGTCTATTAATATGAGAAGGAAAATGTTTTTTTAAAAAATCAAATTTGTTATCAATTAGTTCATAGTACACAAAATGTATTGGGATTTAACTAGTGTACTATCAAAACCACTCGGATCCGGAACTCAATTCGGATACAGCCCGCGAAACACGTCGTTGATATTACCGTCGGTACCGGTACGATTTAACGACTATAGGCAAACCGGCCGTAACGATATCGCATGTCTGCCTAATCCGGGCCCACCATCGTTAACAATAAGAATTAATAATTTATAGCGACCTTAAAAAATTGCAATGTTCATTTATTTATTGTATTAACGCCAAAAGGCAATTATAAAAAATAATAATAATAGAACAAAATTTGCTTTCATGAGGATGCAAAACATAGGACTAAGTGTGGTTGGATAAAGTGGAGAGAAGCATTAGGTATTTTATGTGATAAGATAATTCCAAAGAGACCCCAAGTTCTACAAAACCGAAGGATAGATCAGGACGCGGAAATCGATAGAGGATAGGAGGTCAGTGACATCCGTAAATCCATCAAGTAAATCCTTGAACGTGACGAGAATCAACATCGAGACGGCGAGAGTGGCGGGATATTTAGTATTCTCAATACGGTTGAGTAATCATGTTGGGTATGGTCAATTTCAAGTAAAAAGCAATGCACGAGAGAAGCCTATTCTGGACTAACTAACTTTTAGCCCTAACTGGTCTTCCGCTAAGTGCCAAACTATTACACCAAATTCTAAAATCGAGCGCACAAGGGGTAAGATGTAAAGTACACGGAGACCACCGACAGTGCTATTGTAAACGTTTCCGTATGAAGCCCGGGACTTTAAACGCCCATACAATAAGACGGGCGGCGAAGACTGTAGGTGCATTACTATCGTCTAATAAGTAATATTGTAATACCGCGGCGAGAGCTGATCTAGACTGACTGTTTTAATGACAACAATAGTACTAATTATAAGTACTATTTAAACAGCGACGGTCTGCGACGTCATAATACCGCGGGTGTAATTAATGAAATTACGATTGTCCGGTCGTCGTCCTATTCGGGAACCTTCGAAATCCGCGGACGACGCGATTATACGTATAATGTCGTGAAACTGTACGACAACCTACGCGTACACGCGTACCTAACTATAGATATTAGTAAACTCGACGCGCTATATTCTATTGTCGCCGCGCTCTTAAGGGTCGCCGGACGTCGTATTTTGTAATTAAGCTTTCTGGAGCACAATAAACGAGATGATTAATTGCGCGCAACACCGCGGGTATACGTACGGGGATCGTTGTCGTCCCGCGAGCCCGGGCGCGCGAACGAATCGATTCGATAACAATACGACCGTTATTGCGCGGCCGCGGCCCCTCTCTCCTGCGAGGACACTCGGCGAATGTTCCGCGCAAATTGTATATTATACTCTATGCGTGGTGTGTGTACGCGTGGTGTGTGTGTGTGTGTGTGTGTGTGTGTGTGTACGCGTGGTGTGTGTGTGTGTGTGTGTGTGTGTGTGTGTGTGTTGTGTGTGTGTGTATATATATATATACGTGTATAAACTGTGCATAATCTTTGCTCGTCGGCAATTTGTTCGCCGACGATGACGCGGGGGAGAAAACGAGTGACCCAGAAGAAAACATCTGTTTCGAAAAATCGCGACCGTGTATATATATACACATGTATGGTAGTGCTGCAATATTACGCATCACGACGTAGTTTATTATTATTATTATTATATACGTACGTATAGCGGCACGTCCCTCGGCTTTTTTTCCCGCCCCTCTCTCCGTCTGTTTTTCTTTCATCGTCCTCCGCGCGACGAGGACCCCGGTGCTCCGGCACAAAGACCGCAGGGGCGATTTGTCGTAACAAATCCAAAAAAAAATGAAAAAAAAAAAAAAAGGGTACAATAATATACGTTATTATTTCCCGTGCGCGCCGTACACGCAGCAATATCGTGCGCGTCGTACGCGGGGACCGCGCGCATATAATATGATAATCGACCCGCGGTATTTTATTAACCCGGGACGAGGCGCGTAATGATCTAGAAAGGCTTTAAACGAATCCTCCGCTCCGGGTATAAATATATACGCACGCCGTTATCGTTATTATCGTTGCGCTCTCGCTCTCGCGTATAATATTATCCCGCGGCCGTCCTCGTTTATCGCATTATCATTATTGTTATTATCATTATTTTCTTTCGGGTCGACCCTTTGGGCGTTTAACGATATTTTAAATGTCCTCGCGCGCACGGCGGCGGCGGCGGCGGCACGAAACGCCCGATTGCGCCGCGCCGCGGTGTACAATAATATCGCGCGCGACGGGCCGCGACATCAAACGGTCGGAAAAGCACGCGCGAGCGCGCCAATAAATAATAACGATGATAATAATAATGTTAATATAATTGTAATTATTGTTAAAATATGCCGCGCGGAAGTCTCGCCCCGACGTCGGGACGCGGCGTTTAATTTTCGTCGGTCGTCGCGCGCGCGCCGGTAATCCTTTAAACGGCGCGCGGCGTTATTGGCATTCCACTGCGGTAAATCCCTATTTTTATCAATAAAAGATTTCGTTTTCACGTACGCCCCCGGACGCATTAAATATAATCCTCCGGCCGACGTCACGTTTCGCCGTCGCGCCGCGTGACGTGATACTCCCGTCGTTCGTACGCGCGCGACAATAAGGGGACGCGCGAAACACGGGGAAACGGTACGCGGGCGCGCGCGATAACCGCCGGGATAATAATAACCGCCGGTTACTGAAATGTGTTATCGTCGCGGTCCGTACAATTTTGTATTTATTACAGCTTCGGTTTCGGCGGTCAACGGGTGGCGATTGCCGGCCCTTCTTTTAATGGGTTGGGGCGGTGGTGGATCCTCGATGGGTACCCGAGCCACGTTTTTTTTATTATTATCATTACTTTTTTTTTTTTTCTACCGAATCGGTCCGTATGGGATATTAACGAAGAGCGTTGTTTGGGGGTCTGTTTCGTTGTGGTCTGTACTGTTTTTTACCTGCCCGCCTTCTTAGAACACGGTTTTAAGGCGCCACTGACCAGTTTTATCACTACATACATCAAACCGTTCGATTAAAACGTCCGTGTACACGTGTAATTCTGTACGTATTCGCGTAATTCACGTTATTCTTCGCGTGAATAATAAACGCGCGTGTTTTAAACGGCTAAAAGTGAATAATACACATTTTTCATTCGATGGTATACACGGGACTCGCGGATACGTATTAATTTACGTTTTTAATCGAGATCTCTACTTTTCTCATCTGACCTTTTCCCGCGTTATAGCGTTACCTATCCGACGTAGTTTTACGCGAAAAATCGCGGTTTGTTTTCGATTAAAAGTCCGACATGAGTTCGCACTAGGGTATGCGAGCTAAACGATCTGGGAAACATTGGTTTTCATGAACCCACGCAAATAAAATTCCCGAATATCATTTCCACGACGTGCGTTATTTTCCCGATTTATAAAGCTCCCTTTCTATAAGCATACGCAGCTTTTTTTCGCCGTTATTACGCCAGATGGGAAATTCGCGTTTTTACTGCGGCGGTGGCAAAACATGTATTTATTTTTTTTTTATATAAACGTATTTGCGAATAAAATTCGACTCGGTAGTCATGTCTTATTGCTTTTATTATACGCAGTGGCGCCCACGAAGGGGCGGATCCATGGGAGGGACGATAGAAGTTATCACCCCCCCCCCCCATTAATTCTCCAATATACTCTTAGCCGCATTATACTTCTAGGTTAATTCATCATTGAGCTAGTCATAAATACGTGCCTTATATGCATTTTTAAAATTACCCCCTCCCATTTCTGGTCCTGGATCGGCTCTCACGCCCAAATGTATTTCCAAATACATACCCTATACTGTAATTGTGTATCCAAATGGGTTGGTGATCTAATAGATATTTTGTGTATAAAAATCGAATATGAGTTATCGAAACAAGTACAAATGATAGTAAAATTAATGTAGATAAATAACCAATATGAGATTCAGATCAGGCACGTAGGATTTTATTTATAATTTTTTTTTTTTTTTTTAAGAGTGAGTGGGTCATTTATACCTACTGAACTGTTTGTTAGATAGTTGTTGTCTTGTTGATGATTTCGTTATTTTTCCGTTTGTATACATATTTATTTTTCATTATATAACGATAAAACTTTTAGAACTTTATAATACAGAATATGAAAAAATTACCATACCTAATTGTACATACAATTACTATTTAAGTTAAATCATTAAAAAAATAATGTACTGCTCGTGGGTAGACCACAGCAGTTGGAGGGTAGTTAGAATAATATATAGGGTAATTTAGTTTATTACTGTATGCAACTATAAATTGTAAACGATTCATAACGAAATTCGGTTAAAATAGTATTTTGTTTTTAAATTCAAATTTTATTTCCAACTAAAAAATAAATAAATAAATAGTTTTAAATTAATTTTATTATAAATTTAAACTTAAAAAGCTAAAAATTTAACGACTTTATGAATAAATTTTTTTTATCACAAATTGCTATTTATAATGAACGTTGTTTCAAATATTTTGAAGTTAAAAATAAGTAAGCATATTAAAACTCAAAATATTCGAAATTTTCAAATAGCTATAATGAAATTAAACAGCTCAGGAATATTTTTGAAATTGTACCATATCTAAAGAGCTAAGTTCGGAGAAAATGTTTAGGTCACTAAAAATGCTTTTCACTTAATTGCAACAAAATAACTAGATTTTTAATAATTAGAAACCGCTGTTCCGTTAAAAATCTTGATTTTTCGGTTTCCTCTATAATTAAGATAATAAAAACAGATATTCTAATACAGTGCATTAATTGTACAAAATGTTCTAACAAAATCTACCATTTGTGTTGATGATTGGAGCGAGAGAAAAGTCATTGGAAATTGAATCTTTATTATTATTTTTAATGTTTACATATTTTTTATTATCAATTTATCTTTGTTCGCTATCGCCATCCGCCCTCAAATGTACCGCTGTTGAAAACCCACGGACGAAACTTGGACCTTTTGTAGAAAATAAATACACAACTCGGACTAAATATATTATTTTTGTATACGCGGTTCGAATGCACCGGTATTATTATCGGGGCAGGATCAAAGAGGGTGAAGGCTGAGGGGGGCTATAGTCCCGAGCCGCAAGACGAAGGGGGCCGTACAATGTGTGTTTCTGTTGATGGCTTTTCTTCTTTTCTTTTTTTCGCTCATTGGTTCTTAACTCCGGACCCCCATAACCCTTAATCCGGCCCTGATTATTATCGCCAATCGCATAAATATAAACGGTCGGCCGGTTGTCGTAGCGTCGAGTTGAAAATCTCACGCCGTGGCAATTACGACGACGAAAAAATACGCTTTATTAAAAGAAGAAGAAAAAGAAAAAAAAAAAAGGGAGATTTTAAAATATGACGCCGAAAAACGAGCAGGATGAATACCCGTACGATCCCTGTGGCAGTTAAATTTTATTGCCCTGTTACGGCGAAAGCCCGATACCGATTAACGCTTTGGCACGAAGGCGCGATAAACATTTTGCACTCAAAAACGCGATTCGGCGGATACACACCGACCGGTATAGATTTTTTTTTTTCTCTCGAGAATTTGATTTCCGCAATAACGTTTTAAAGTACCTATACGTATATAGTACCTACGACTTTTATTAACTACGTCTCGCGTCGGAAAACGTACAACTTTGACGGATTTCCTTAACGTTTCGTTTTCTATACAATAACAATCGCGCAATGCGTTACGCGTTTTTTAACATGCATGTATAACTAATTTAATCGTTTGTATAACATTGAGTACCGGTTGTATGGCCGTCATATACGCGGCTAGTTCGTTTATACGTGCGAATTTTAATGAAACCGTTCGATTTTGACCGGAGTTTCACGTCATCGTCGTTAACGTTGAAACACGGCCACTGTTACGTATAGAACAACTGCGCGCCGACCCGTAGATAGACCAGAACATAAAACATGATATTAAATCATCAAAGACCGACCGACAATAATTGTACGCACTCGTCCGCAGATAAAAGGCCACTGAAACGACACATTCCTGACGTGTGTTTACAGTCCAGGAAACTGGATGCATTATTATACGAGACAAAGACGCACTACGAACGTAAATCATAATACGAAGAGTAAATTATAATCATGTGGGACTTGGATACATTTACAATTTTTCGATTAAAAATATGGCATACGCACCCGCATAATATCGTGTCCGCGTCTCATTTACGCGCGACGCGCGACGTAGCAAAATTACGTTACTGTACGAGAACGTATACTGTGGCGTTTAAACTGAAATTGGAGCTAATCACAATACACAGCAAAACGTGGCTGTGACTTTGTTACACGAAAATTTATTTAGAATAACTACGGACGGCCTCTGAAAATATGTTTCTCTTTAAACTCCAATTTCAACCTAAACGTCATCATAATTTTCGTTCTATGCAAGTATAAAAGACAAAGGCATTACAGACAGACGGAACAGACGCATTTGGCGTTATGTTATAATTTAATACGCCGTGACGTTGTATAGAAAATACTAATTTCTGCACGGTGTTTACATCAGGATGTCAAACATTGTTAAACCAGACGATAATATATCATTATGCGTAGTGCGTACACATACACGGTTTTATAGACAAAAATTGTTAATTCATTTCAGACTCCGAAGACCGAAGAATGAAACGCGCTAGGAATTGTTGTAGTTGTCCCGAAAAAGAATATGATATTTCGGCGAAAAAAATTATTCTGTGTTACATAATGTGTATATATTATTAATACACATACGATATTATATTAATTTTGACGACATAATAGAAAGATATACAATATTTAGTCGTTTGAATACTATTTTTTTTTTCTGATAAAAAACAGTTTATAGCGGTAACCTAAATGGGCGGTTTTTTCGAAAATTTTTAATTTTCAAATAAAGTGATATATTTTTTACTATACACGCCGTTCAAGCGCCTTGAGAACATCTGACAGGGCAACGAGACACATCTTCGAAATACGGAACTTTCCGATATAATATAATACATTATGGAAATTATTAGGTAAGTGTTATTTCATTAACAATAATGCATTTTGCGGAATAACGTTGTAAATTTACGGTAATGATTTTAAATTTTTCACCGACCAATAACGGTTAATATAATAATTTCTAATAATTATTGTTCCTCGTGAAGAACCGCAGTTACATTTCATTGCTCGTGTAGGTTAACTCGATAAAACTACTAATCCTTGTAAATAACGAGGTGAATATTTTAAAAATTACAAAGGGAGATGTTAATAAACATTACGAAGAGACAAATATATATTTGGTCTCAAGAAAAGAGTGCGTAAGTCAATCTTGAATAGTTTACAATACAAAAAAAAAATACATTTTGAAAATGTATTACATGCTTATGAAATCTAAATCAAAAAAAATAGAGGGAAATAAATGACATTCAAACATATTTTAAAAAGAATGTATTCAATTGTTCCTTGGTACCAAAGATGTATATTGTCAGAACAAATGAAAAACAAGGGTCTGTTTTACTTTCAAACGATTTCCTTAGAAATCTCTTAAGAAAATCGTAAGTACAAGCTAGTATAACTTTTAGTATGTGTACCTAGAAAAAAATTCAGGAGTAAGAAAGAATCATATTATGCGGTGTAATTGAAATATTGGAATTTTATGTGGATATTTAAATTGTACAAAAACAACAAATTTGGGGGATTAATCTTCCAAATCATCACCAGGTGAGAGAGAAGAGTATAAAAATAATAGATATTCAATAATAGATCCCTTGCTGTGAATCTAAAATTTAAAGATTTACTTAAAGAAAAAGATTAAAGATTAAAGATTAAAGACAAAGAGATAAAGATACATAGAGACCACAATATCAAACAGCAAAACGGACGCGCTAGGATAACGGAGACGGATGCAGCCATTGTTATAGATAATTTATTGTATACCAGTAAACAGCGATAAAACATTGCTTATAAAAAAACGATTCTGAGCGGAATTCAGTTGATAGTGATGCTCTGTCAACAATATATATATATGTCATTTTATAGTAAAAGAAAAAATTAAATAGGCTTTATATAATTTTTTTTTTTTCTTTAATAATATTTGTTTAATAATGTACCGGTTTTCCCATGTTTTATCCCGGTTTTTTATATTTGCTAGGAAAATTCTTGGGAAAATCGAAAAATGACCTTTTTAAAGTACCTCGATAGTGAAATTTCCATTTAGAAACATCGTTATCATTATAAGTTGGAGCAAAATCGATGGTGAAAAATTTGTGCATTGGTACTCCCCCACACCGATTTCCTTTTAAAAAAAGGCGCGACACTTAAAAATCGACGATATACTGCGAGGCGAGTACGTCTACTGCGGTTAAGTTCGTGGAGAGAAATCAAGGGCCCCCAGGGACAAACTAATCTGGGACACAACGGTGGTTATAAATAACACGAAAGTTTATCTTATCGCCTATCGGCGGTTACGGCTTATACTTATACACGGTTTATCGCATAGAAGTCGACAGATAATAATATTAAAAATAATGAATGACAGTACTGACTTGTTATATAAATTAAATTCCCTCTGAACATTGTATCGCATGCATTCATTTTTTAAGGTAAAATTATGAATTTATAAACTACAAATAATTTTTATATTAGAGTATAAATTGGGTAAAATATATGATGACTCGGTTGCTCCGGAAGGACCCGGGCCCCGGGGCTACTAACCGTCTGCCTCTCCTCCCCCTCCCCCATTCCACTCGTCGGGCCCGACAGCCCGTCGTTTTCGTCGTAAGACGGCCGCGATAAAATTACGAAAACCTGTAGTTTTCGCAAGAGTCCGTAACGATTACATTATTATCGTTAACGCGTCGGCGGAACGGGACCTAACCGGGCAGGTATTGTGTTGCGCGTGACGGGATCAAAATCAAACGAAATAAACCGTAATATATTTTTATCTCGCGGGTCGGCCGGGGTCGACGGGACGGCGGCGTATTGTGTTTCTCCGCGGGCCGCCCCGTGACGTGTAATCAAAGACCGTCGCGCAGAGATAATATATAAAGTGCTCTCCCCGGCGGCGTCGGCGTACAGGAAACCTTATTTTTATTTTTATTTTTCTTTTTTCCGCGCGCTCGCGCGAACACGGCGCTCGCGGGTCGGGGGACGGGTCGGCAGGAGGTGGAGCCGGGGCGCGCAAGGCCGAGACCGTCCGATTTAATTAGTTTCAATCTGAGAATCATAATAATTTATACGCGCGCTCTCTCTCTCTCTCTCGCCGACGACGACGGGTCCGCTGTGCAGAACGGAATAATAATAACAATAATGTATTATATTATTAAATATGCGCGGCGGCAACGTCGGCGGCGCCGTATAATGTAACGTACGGTATACGCGTAACACCACGTTCTCCCGCGCGGACCGACCGCCCCTTAACCCCCCCCCACGCCAACGCCGCAGCCGCCGCCGCCGCCGCCGCCGGTATATTATAAGATATTATGCGCGCACAGGTACCCGACCCACCCCACCGTCGAACGCGAAAATAATATATTACATTACAATACACAACCGCGGGCGTTACAATACACCGTACTCGCGCGGTAACGCGTGTGTATAATAATAATAATAATAATAATAAAATGGATTCGAAAAGGGACGGATCAGGAATCTCGGGGTTTCCCCTGCGCTCCCCCGCATGACCGGTCCACGAGTCGCTGCCCCCCCCCCCCCGCGCGCGCGCTCGTAGTGTATATCGCGCGGTATATTTTATATATACGGCGAAAAATGGCGGAATACGTACCGGATTGTAATTACACCACTCCGAGCAGTATATAAATGAACTATCTCTGGCTATCTCTCTCTCTCTCTCTCTCTCTCTCACACTCCGTCTCACTCCCTATATATCGCCGCGCCGCCTTCTCCTCGCCCACCCCCGGGCGCTAGTGTGCCGCCGCCGCAGTTGGCCGCAGTTCGCGAGCGGGTTTAATTACAAATACCAGCCGTGGTTCGGCTCTCGCTCGGCCTTGGCGCTTTCGCACTGCGCCCGACGGCGGTGGCGGTATGTCATTACCGAACCCTAACTCGACTCCCCGGGACGCTATAAACTTTCCTCGGCGATAAACGGTTTTGTTTTTTTTTTTTTTTTTTT
>CABPRJ010001478.1:169409-214339 GCA_902439185.1 Cinara cedri | reverse complement strand
GGGGGGGGGGGGGGAAACGGAAAGGTTTACCGGCGGCCCTGGACGGGCCGTTAAACCGAGAACGATGACGAGGACGGCACCACAAAATGCGTATAGGTATTTAGGTACACCGTGTTATGGCGCTATGCGATTACGGAACATGCCGTATCAAACCGCGTGATCCGAGTATTTGCGCCGTTGAGAATATTGAAAATCCACTGAACGATCGGACACGGCCGACGCTGATTTTTATCACCGGTTCGTCGCGGGGCTTAATGCTTGTAGGCCCGTTTATTTTATCCTTTATTCGTGATTCGGGTCGTGCGTTCCGCTCGCCGTCGTTCTCGCCTGTAATGTAAACGCCCCGTTCGACTACCGAATCAAAATCCAATTCGGTAAGCTTCCGTTTCTTAACGCGCGCGCGCGCCCTATCGGCTTGTCCCGTCTTCTGCGGGATTTGACGTACGTGCGTGTCCGCTTCGGGTCCGTCATTTTTTTTTCTTTACCTCGATTCCTTTCCGTTTGTTGCCCGCGCGGTTCTTGAGCGTTTTTCCGGAGCGCCACGTCTCAAGTGCTTCCCGTCTACATTTGCCAGTATCGCTCAAACAAACGAAATGTTCAGTGTTACGATTATTATGATATTGGGGCGTGCGTTTGTAGTAGCCTACCGTACAGTCAATGATTTTTTTCAAAATTAAAATTATGTAATTACCAACAGTGTACAGTTTTGGAACTTTTGATAGCTCATTATTTATTTATTTTTTTTTTTTCTTGGGTTTTCTTCCCCATTTTAAATGCGATGTTTTTTCTTTTTGCTGTTGTTTCAACGCATTTATAAAACCGTTTCTGTTTTTAATTTTAAAAAATGTTTAAATAATGTTTTCGTTTCGTTAACTTGTAAAATGATTGAGAACACTGAAAGAATCAAAAGACACGTTGGTATATTTTAAAAATACTGTTCTCCATTGCGGTGCTTTTTTTGGAATTTCTCAAGAGTTATTATTATACTTTTTAAAACTTTAAACTTTCAGCTACTCTTTGAAGATTTTATAGGATTTTTTTTTAGCTTTTTAATTTCGTATTCCTATAAAGTTGTGTTATTTTTACGTCCAATCGGTGTACTTGCAACTTTACGTCGGCGGCGTATTCCTTTCGGAACGCAAAACAATAACGTATACATATAATATCAGTGTTGTGGTTTAAGTGGGTTTAATCAGCTGTGTACGCGTAGTCTGTGTGTATAACTACTATACACGGATTAGGATTTCGTTATTATCTTCGAAATTGTTTATGTTTGTCTAATACGGTACAATAAAATCCGTACGAAATTATTTAAAATCGTACGGACCAGCGTATTAGGTGGGTACATATTATTATAATAAAGCTGATTGCGCATAATATAACCGCGCTGCTTATTGGATTTAGGCAGATAACAGCGGTATAAATTTTGTTAACATTATGCGTATGCTTACAGCCGGTAATCAAATGTGCATTAAATATTTTCTGTTTATTTATTTACGTGTTTTTTTTTTTTTTTTTTTTTTTTTTTTTCGTGTTTTTTTTTTTTTTTTTTTTTTTTACTTTTTACATTATAATTTACGATTTTCTGCCGATGAGCTCCGTTCGAGCTCGTCCGACGATCCTATATCGACGAATATTAGTGACGGTGGCCGTACTACCATCATCCGCTTTCGAGTAATCCAACCGGATTATCCCGTCATTATTTCGTCCGCGCTATATATACAACCATAAAACATATCTATATGCTGATATTTATATATATTACATTTTTTTTTTTTTTTTTAAGACATCAGACATTGACGGCGGCGGCGTCGTCGTCGGCTATAGTACAGGTACCTAACGTAGAAAAAACGCCGTTTATGTTTCTATACACAATATAATGTTTTCCTCTATACAATATAATATACGCACGCGCACTCAAAACCGTATTCTGTTTGCCGTTGGCTTAAAACAATATTTACTCTGAATATACTAATTGTTATGCAGTATTTACACGTATATAGGTAATAATATTATAGGTAATATATGGATACGATACGTGTGCAGATAAGAACAAAAAACGACTATATAGTGTACGACCGCTTCGTTTCGTCTTATATACTTATAATAATACGTCTGTATACGCGAAGCTTTGATTTATCGAACGCTCGTCTTCGTGTGTTAATGAGGGATGGGGGAAGGAGAAAGGTTTCATCACGTAACAGAAATAATCGTCGCCGGATTGTATGGGGTTTTTTTTATCATCATTATTATCGCTTGTTACGAATCGACGTGTACACCGAGTGCTTTCTCGTGGTAGCCCTTTCTCGAGTAGGATCTCCTGAAAACCAATATCTTTTGTAGCCACCTACAAATACCACTGCCAACATATAGTGTGCAGTGATTCTTTATGGCAAAAATTTAAAAATAAAAAAAGTAAAAACCTATATAATTAAATGAAGTGAGTGCCGTAATTTTTTTTTTTGCAATTTTCGTTTAAATTTGATTTCAAAATGCTTATTAAAAAAAAAAAAAGTCGTCCGATGATTTTGTATATTTTACCACGTCTATGTAAGTCCAATATAATTTAATATATGTAAGTATTATTACCAAGTTTCAACATTTTACATTATAACTGAATTACAACAAATAACTCCAGAAAGTTAAAATTCTTTAAACTCTCAAAAGTGGCTCAAAAGTTTTAGCAATGATACCGTAAGAAAGTAAATCTAATAGACAACAAAAAAGTTATAGTGTGATTTTTCGATTAAATCATTTTTTCTGGTAGAAAACAACGTCCGTGTTTTTATAAAATAATGAAATCGTAAAATTGTACGTTTTCCTACGTTTTTTTCCCACTTAAATGCTTTTATTTAATAATGGCGTCGAAAATCAAAAAATTAACTATCTAGACATCTTGAGCTTTCAAAAAAGTTGCTACATGTAAAAATCGGAGCAAGTTTACTAGGAAAAAACGTGTCCAAAGACTAGAAGAAAAAAAATCATAATAAAACCAATAGCTCCATTGTTACGCTCCGAAATCTAAAACTATCCGAAGTCTTCCCGTTTTACCTTATGTATTTAAAATTGAATTAACTTAATTAAAGTTAAAACTTAAAACGATTCTGAGCGGAGTTCAGTTAATAGTGATGCTTTGTCAACAATATGTCATTTTATAGTATATAATTAAATAGGCTTTATATATTTTCTTTAATAATATTTGTTTAATGTTGTACAGATTTTCCCAGTTTTTCTACGTTTTTCCCGGTTTTTCCATGTTTTATTCCGGTTTTTCACATTTTCTGGGAAAGCTCCTGGGAAAATCGAAAAATTACCTCTCTAAAGTATCTCCCTAGTGAAATTTCCAAAAATGTAAAAAGTTGGTCAAAACTTATCTGTGGTATCTATGGCAATAATTAACGACACAAGATTGCAAATAAAATCTTTAAAAAATTATCTGCTAGAGTTATGATTCTTACCGCGGAGCTGAGTAAACGGTTTCGGTTCTTAGAGTACCAATAATACCAACTAATCTACCATTTCAGTATAAACGGCTCAGATTTCCCATGAAACTATGGTTTTTAATGAGCATCAATAAGACACAAGTTTAAACATTAAATGTTGCTGGTTTAGACCTAATCGTCCAATGTTTTACCCATGGTAAATTGTACAAATTGTACATGACTCTGTAATGTGTCACGTGCAAAAAAAAAAAAAAATTATTCGTGCTGGCCCCATAAGATAATACACTTAATGTGGTATATCCAGAAATATTTAACGCTTAAGACAAATAGTAATTTGAATTTTAAAAACATGTGTCATGATAGAACACTTATAGTCCACCGAAGGTGGACTACCCACTTTCCACCAATTTGTTTTTATTCATTACTAGTGATGATCAAAATTGGTCTTGCGGTCTCACAATACTCTTGCTATAAGACCAAGACCAAAATCAAGATTGTACTGACACTAGTAAGACCAAGACCAAGATTAGATTTGCAAGACCAAGACCAAAACAAGACCAGCATTGTAAGACTCTTACAATTTTGTTTTTTTCCCGAAAACACATTAGTGGATCCAGATTTAATTAAATAATTTATGACGAAAATAATATGATACTATCTTGTTATCAAATTTGATAGGTATTTCGATAAAATGGCAAATTATTAAAAACAAAAGATTAAAAATAATTGGAAATAGTAAACAAAAGCCAATACGATGGGTATCATCTATATTTTAAATACATTTTTAGTTTTGTTCATAGTTTGTGTGATATAATTTCCGTATTTGATTTTGTGTACCTAAACTAGTGTCTTTATACATCATAGCAATGCCATTACTGTCATGGACTTGAAGTCTGTTTATAGTACGCCTTAAAACAGGCCCTATAACAGGTATTTACCATTTTTTTTTTTTTTTTAATTTTGTAAAAATAACAAGTCTTGCAAGAGTCTTACGCAAGACCAAGACCAAGACTGAAGTGTGTACCCGAAACTAAAAACAAGACTGACTCTGCAACACCAAGACCAAGATTTTGAAAGTCTTGTTCTTGTTTTGATCATCACTGTTCATTACTGACACGATCAAAATCAATCAAAACCAAATAACGAATGCGTCGCCTGCAGTAGTATTATGAAATGTGTATTGTACAATACATAATAATTGTTCATAACATTCCAGATGACGCATTTATTTATTTATTTATATGCATATATATTGTTGACAAAGCAACACTCTCAACCGAACCCCGTTCAGAATCGTTTTTCCGTTAACAATGGTCCATCGTTGCTTACAGGTCGCTGTTTTTCACTTCTCGCCTATAACAGTGGCCGTACCCGTCCCCATTATCCTAGGGCAGCTATTATTATTTCCCGCGAACGAGGACCGCACGCTATCTCGTCGGTTTTACTACAAATTAATTTTTGATCCGTACAAAATTATATGCGGGTGGCTTCAACGGAATCGTTTCGCCGTTTCAATCGAATCTTCCCCGGTCGCCACGTCCGCCGCTCCGTTAAACGTTTCCGCGGTAATTTTACCGGATTCGCTATAATATTCGTTTTTTTTTTTTTTTTTTTATTTCGGTTGTATTTTTTTTTTTATCTCGCTGACACGGTCCGCCGTCGTCGTCCGATTCTCGAACAATCAGTTCGGCGGCGGCGGTTAATAAGACCCGAGAATTCCATACGATAATAATAATTAATCTCGCCCGAGTATAATAATTTAAACGCCTACGGCGTACAATAATAATAATGAACTGTAACGCGACGCGGTTTTATGCGCGTGTTGATTGAACGCGCGCGCGACCGTATAATGTTATGCAGTTCGCGCACGTACGCATACGCACTCGGCTCTCCGGGCGCTCGGCATAATTCGCCGTCCCGGAGGAATCTGATAATGGCCCCACACCCCCACCCAACCCCCGCGATCGCTCGCCGCGCGGCCTCGTCCGCGACACGACAATGCCGCCGCCGCCGCCGGCGTATACGCCGTTGTACGTAAATACCGTATTGCGCGCTCGCGGACATTATAATGCAATAATACGTGTCAGAGACCGTTTCCATAATCACAACGGGAATTCGCGGCGGCCGTCACATATTTTTGTTATTATTGCCGCCGTCATTACACCGCCCGTCGTCGGCGTGGCCGTCCGCGACGCCGCCACCCGGTCGACGCGATACACTCGCGTTTCAGAGTTTTAGACGACGGACACCGCCGGCGGTGCGACCGGGCCGGCTGCGCGCGTTCCGGAACCGGTCTCGACACAACGGTAGGGCGCGGGGACCTCGCCTTCCGCGCCCTACCCCCTCCCGCCGCCCCGGACCGTAGACCGCGCGAAAGTTTTCACCCCCGCGCATAATTAATCAATCATTAATTATTAATTATTACGCGTAACGAGATTTCCGAGGAAGCGAATCGGAGAGGCGCGATGAAACGCACGGTATGACACGGTACGCTATTATCGTAATAACATTTCTGTCTGTCGACGAATTTTCCACCAGGAACCGTACTCCCAATCAAACAATAAATTAGCGACGGTTTACCGGTGCGCGGTACGTTGCAGATACGTTGATCGGATCAACCACATGTGCCCTACCCTCTCAACTTTCCACAGTGGCCGCACCCATCCCCGGTATCACCACTTTTTAGGTAGACTTACCCCTCAAAAATCAACTCCGGATCGATTGAAATTTACCGCGCCGCGCCCGCGCGGAAGTGCCGTATTGCGGTGTTGCCGCTATCAACGTTATCGATTTAAAACCGTTCGTGACCTAATCGAAACTTATTCGAAAATTCGAAAATGCCTCGTGAATGTCGGCTAATTACAAAATCATTAAACACGACGCATCAATAGCGTCTAAGCCAGCGCGCACTTCTTATCAGTAAAAAATTGTTGATCATTTGGATCCGAACAATTAAATGGTACCATCGATTAATATAAGTACGCCCATACAGCAATAAGATATGAGCACTCGTAAACTTAAAATTCGACAATTGTTAAATAAGAGTTACTCAAATGAGGTGTTCGGCAATCACATCGATATCTAAGTGCTTAAAATCTAGAATTTAAGAGTTTAAAGTTACTTTGCATTTACTCCTTTCGATCCGAAAATATAATACTCGGATAAGGATTGTTTATCGCATAATGTACATTATGACGTACTATTATGCTCCGAGATGACGTCACACTGTTCACGCGCATGTCGCGTTGCCGTCCGCGCGCGTTTGAAACGGGCCAATCACAACCGGGGAAACATACCGCGGTGCCGCGAAACCGATAGCGAAACGCTCTTGTGTGTGCGCGCGGCCCGGCTGACTCTTGCGGCAGTAATTTTTTTGCCGAACGGCTTTTGTTCGCCTCCGTACGAGTACATCACGACGGTACAATAACAATAACAATAACAATAATAATATCCCGTCGGGTGTTAATACAGCCGGCCCCGCGTATCCGTCCGCCGCGCAGTCGACGGGGTAAGAAAATATGTACGTAGCGCGACGACGGCGGTGGCGGCGGCGGCGGGCGGGCAGCCGGGCGGTCGAGCGGGAAAAGGGACGCATTAGCACAGAGTGGTCTCCGGTACAAGCGCACCTGATGTCTCTCCGCTAAACTGTTTAAAAACTCCGATGACCGAAAAACTTTATATTATTATTATTATTATACGTACGTGCGCGCTCTCCCGCGGGCGTCGTATAACGGGCGAAATCTCGCGCGCACCGTATAACCTCTTTACGGGCCGCCGCCGGTGAGCGGGTGGGGGGGAGGGAGGGGGCGGGAAATTTGGGGACAAAGTTAACGGCGCGCCGCCGCCGTATAACCTAATGAATAATAAAACTTCTTGTATCCGCCTACCTGCTCCTGCGGTACAACCACCCGCCCCGCACCGACCGGCGGCGGCGGCGGCGGCGGTGGCGACGACGACGACGACGACGTGATAACTCGACAACGGTCCCGGCCACCTACGCGCGTGTGCCGCACAGCCGCGAAAACGGCGAATTTATAATTTATCGGTGTACCACGAGAATTTGATTTACAGAGTTCAAAAGCGAAGATTGCACACCCACGTTCTATGCGAGCTGTGCGCGGAACGACTAGAATAAATAACAATTTGGTATAATAATCATTATGATACGAACACCAACGCCGCAGTACGGATTTTACGGGTTTCTTTGTGCTTGAAAAAGAAAGATACTTTTAAAATCATCCTCAGCGTTGTCCAACCACCGTCGTATAGGTCTCCCGAGGGGCCTCTTTTCTTAATGTTTTCAATTTATAGCGTATTTTTTACTATTGAGTCTTATTTCGTTAGATGAACTAGCCATGATTATTTTTTTAGCCCTAGTTAACGTAATTATAACTGGTTCTCCAAAGTACTCTAAATTTCGTTGTTTGCTCTCGTATATCTGTGTTTCGTTATTCCTTTATAGGCCGTAGATTTTTCTTAAACATTTTCTTTCCATAACTATTATAGCTTCTTTTCGCCCTCAAGCGTCGTTGTTCAAGTTTCACAGGCTTAACGTTGTCACTCGAGGAGGTCATTTTTGATTTTTCAAGAGGTTTTCATAATAATTGACAAGACCGGGAAAAGATAAAAAAAAAAAACGAACAAATTTTTGGCGTAGATCCATTGTTTTAAATTTTTGCGCACGATGTTTCTTCGCCAGAAATATAGCCAATCGAAAAAAAACGACACGAGATCTATTTTGTTGCATTTTTAATGTAATTGGTGAGTATAAGTAATTCGATATTTTAGCCCATTCGTGCTGATTATTGTTTTAAATGTTTACACGTTGGTGCCCAAGATATTTTAAAACTGTGTATTTTTTCAGAAAAAAAAAAAAGTAACAATAATGCGATGTTATCCCGCGATAATATCGTTAAAAATATTATAATTTAAGGAATGCGTACAGAAGTGTGATAATACAGATTATCCATTAGATACCTTGTATATTACGACTATACAGTGAACAGGTATTACCGTTTATTGCAGGTATATAGACAACAATAATATAATATATTTATTGTATAGATTATTTTATTACATTATATTATTTACGGTTTGGACAATCGCGCGCGAAAATATCGGCTTTAAAATAATGTTATTATCTATACTGCACCGGATATCGTTAAACTGATAAATATAGGATTGCCGAATGATGGCGGGTTATTGCAATCGACTACTACTGTGCGATGCGGATTCTATTGCATATTATATTATTATAACGCATACATTTAAATCAAATAAAAAAAAAAAACACATTTTTTCGGTTTTTCACTACACATTATACGCGCACGTGATTGGCTCGTGACAATAGCGATTTAGTTTATTTTTATTACTCATACACGATCGTGTCGTGTAGTTCCATCTCGTATAGTAATAAAGTTAAAAGCTAAACTGTACTATACGGTAATCGCTAATCGATATAATATTATGGGTCACAAAATCGTCTTGTTCTTTTCTTCCTTTTTTTTTTTTTTTTATCGACAATTTTATACTTTTAGTTCGTCTATGTATCGCTCTTTACGCGACGACACGAAAAGAGTCTATCGCGGGGAAAAGGAGACGGACATTTATTAAGACACAACGATAAAATAATACTCGGTTGCTGCGAAAATGGTGCTAGTCGAATGCTTTATTTTTTTTTAATTGAATAAAATTTTCACTAAAACGTATACTTAGTGTGAGTGTCCACAAATTTAAATTGCTCTCGTCGTTTAACATGCGTGAAGAAAAAATAAAATCAACGAAATTCAATCCGGACGCGAAAATGATGTAAGCAGTAACACAAATAACATTCAAAGTTGAGATTTTAATGCGTTTCTAAGTCTCGCGAATTACGCACTACAATAACTTAATTTATTACAAAGTCTGTTTTGTGTAATTTGACTATAATATTATCAAAAACAGATTGTGTATAATAAAAAAAAAAAAAACGCAAACCTACGTCATAATAATAAGTAACGCTGCAGACAAATATAATATTATCTCGAGGTTGAAAGTTAACAAGACGTAAATTATGCTAATAATCGAATTTAAGGACAACTAGATAATAGGTATATAATATAGGTATGCCCCGTTATTATCACTGCAGATATTCATAATTGGGAATATTCGGATAATTTATATTATTGGTCGTCTGTCTACTAGATAACGGCGTAGTTCGGTTTTTTTCATCTCAAAAACCGCGATTTTAATAGCTTTTTTATTTGTTTTACACGAACACGTGTGTTCGCTATGTTTCAACCCGTTATCATGAGAAAGACGGAGACGGCAAACGTCACCGTAACAACGGCCTGTCTCTTAAAACGGGGAATATTTTCCGTAGCCTGTGCATCACTCAAAATCGACGGGTGGGTTGGGGAATCGTAAATGACTGGCGGCGTAAGAACGCTATAATAGAACTAATAAATAAAACCGCGGATTAGAAACGACGACTAATAACAATTTATTAATCGTTCTTTCGAAAGAGACAAACGGGCAAGTAAATGGAAAACTGCCGGCCGTCACACCAAACAAATGGATTTCTATTCGCCACTGACTATAGTTATAGTATGCAGCATACAGTACATATAGTATCTGCGAACTTGTGAGAAAGCGCATTTTTTTACGCGTTCGTAAACCGTAGACTTCTGAACGCAAAGTACGAATCGTGTAACAACGAATTCAATTCTGAAACTGTGTTTTAAACTGTTTAAGCCGTTTTGCTATTTTATGCGTTTCGAGGACAATTTATTCGGTGTTAAATTCAATTGTGTCGATTTCAATGTGTTTACACGACTCGCGTATCATTTCATTTACACCGAGTGTGCAAGCAGCACAACGTAGTATTTGATTCGCTAATCGCAGGCGTTAATAGTCGCAACGTATTATCCGCAGTACAGTGATTATGTCCAGAGCAAATACAAGTCCCGTTGCATTTCACGCCGCATTTTCGGAGAATTTCAATTGCACGCGCGGTGCGGTCGGCCGGTGTATCAATAAAACAAAGTGGCGCGTAGTGAAATTAAATATAATGATCGCCCGCGGAAACTCCCGGGGCCCCGGGATAATATCAATTGGATATCGCCGCGACGAGGGCCGAGCGAATTATCACCGGACGCGGTAGGTGGCGAAAGAAAAAAGAAAGGAGGGGTAGGGGGGGGGGGGGGGGGCAGGGGAAAAATACAATCGACGATTCGGTCTTGTGTACGAACAGCGTGTATGCCGTACGTCGTTAGCGCAACGTGCTATACGATGATATACGAGCGGGCGCGTACGTAAGTGCGCGCGACATGACGAGAACGACGGCTCTGTACATTTTCCCGGCTAATTTTATTTGACGGGCTAATTTATCGCCAGCCAGCGACCGGCGACAAACAATATAATATTATATAAACCGTCTGGCGCGTGTACACCGGCAAAACACGAGCCGCCGGCGGTAGGAAGTCGGCGATGTGCCGCGGCGACGGCAGTTAATTTTCATTAACCGCGTACACAACGCCGCCGCCGCCGCTACTGCGCGGTTTAGAGTCGAGGAGACGCAGTTAGGAGGGGCAGAGGAGAGGCAGCGAGCGAGCGAGAGAAAGTGAAACAGACAGAGAGAGAAACGGACAATACGGGATTAAGTTGACCCTCCTTAAGGACACACTGACATCATATTTTATATTCTATATACGTGTATAAATGACTCACGAAACGCGTGCGCGCGCGCGTATGATGCGGTCACACGCACATACGTATACATGTATATAAAAAAATTAAATAAAAACGGAAGAAGAGATGAGAACAGAAAAAAAAAAAATAAAAAAAAATTATATATCCCTGCGACCGCAGCCGCGGTAATATATTAATAACAACGGTATACTGACAACAATATTCTATACTAAACGATTCCCGGTGGAGGCGCGGTTTTTAATTCGGAATTACTGGCTACGCGCGTCGTCGTCACCGCGGTCGGAAGGCTTAATAATTACGCCGGGCTCGAAACCCGCGCACTACCCACACGCGGAACGGGATCGGCGAAACGACCGGCGGCCGCGTCCGTCCGTCCCCGCCGACGTCTTGTCGGATTTCGCCCGCGGGTGTTGGGCGCGGCGACCTGCGCGTCGAGGCCACCCGTCCGGTCTGGCCGCGGTAACACAATATTATTGTCACGGCGAACCAATGACGGGTGCCCGGTGCAGCGATCAACAATAAACGGCCGCGCATTCATTAACTGTAAAACGTGCAAAGGCGTGTTGCACGACGGGCGTTGGCGGGAAATTACAGAGAATAACCCACTACGAAAAGAACGGGAAAAGGATAACGGGGACGGGTGCAGCCACTGTTATCGGTAATTCAATGTGCATCTGTATGCAACGGTTAACCGTATTGCTAACGAAAAAACGAGTGGAGTTCGGTTGATAGTGTTGCTTGTTTGTCGACAATACGCATGTCAAATTATGATAAAACAATTGCATAATATATGCGGCATTATTATGTTTTCTCTAATAATATTTGTTTAATGTCGAAGCCATTTTCCCGTTTTTTCCCATTTGCCATGAAAACAGCTGGGAAAATCAAAAAACGACCCCCTCAAAGTACCGCCCCAGTCGGATTTCCTTTCAGAAAATGTGCTATAATCGACAATGGGAATAAGATTGCTAGTAGAAAAGTTGTTTATAAATTTATAAAAAAAAAACATCATTGTGAAACTCCGCTCCGCTCAAAATCGAAAAACCTCAATTTAATTGAATTCACTAAAAGACACAACAAATGTCAACGCGCGGTGTTTGGCACGAGTAAGGTTGTTGAATAAGCCGCGTTGAGTATATAAACACCGTGTTTTTAAATATTCGTGTACAGAAAAGATAATAATATTGTCCCTAAATTCGAAATGGTTTATAATTTGTCAAATAATAATGGAAAAACAAAACTATTAAAACGGTTAACACTCGTAAATAAATACACGAATAAAATAATCATAATAAAATATAATTTTTCTATTCGCATATTTATTTACTGTATTTATAATATATCGTTAACACCGTACGAAATTGGTGAAAAAAAAAAACCGAACGCCTATCGCGAGCGGCGTTCTGTGCCTCGGGTATATTTTTATCGTTAAACGGAGACAAATTTATCCGAGATCGATAATTTAATCGTGTAAATAAATCTCTTTAGGCCGTAACCGTGTAACATCATTATTTTTATCGGATATCGAATAGGTATTGGATATTTGCGCGGGGGTCAGAACCCCAAGGACCTCCTGGCTATTATGTAACCGGTCTAGAGTATATTATCTGTATAGACATACCTATATGATATGTGTACATACACTTTAGTAATGTCTGCAGTGGTTTTAACGCGCCGGGTGTAAGATCGTAATAGGCGTGAAGGCGATAAGATTTTATTTGAAAAAACACGCGATAACACTAATCGTGGTCGTAAAGATTACAGATAGGTAGGTACTCCACGGACAATACTCGAGTTGTAATACTATTTGTCAATATATAATATATATATAATAAAACCGAAACAATATAATGTTAAACATTTTTTAAACAATAATGAAATACACAAGGTTGCGGATGAACGTTAACGAGTTAATAATTAGTTAAAAGTTAAATAGGTAACTGCGTCCAAACTTTTAACATTGGAATTTTCATTAAATTGGCTTATTCGTGAATACCTAACGAGCTAATTTCGAATTATACCGTGTAAATTTTTAATTTCGATTTATTTTAATACAGATACAATATTAAATAATTTAAAATCTATTCGTTGTTTTAATAGCGGGTATTATCACAGTAATAATAATAGAATTTTTTTTTTTTTACTCTATAATGTGTGTGGAGTTCCGAGTTTAGAATGTAATGATCAGGGCAGGATTCCCTCATGGGAGAGAAGAGACGAAAACAAATTCATAAAATAAATGTATCAATTATTATTTGTAACTTTACGATTAAAAGTCAAAAACAAAAAAATTTATCAATTTTCGACCCCACATTATACTTATTAGGAGTTTCGCAGTTTATTACGGTTATTCTCGAGGTAAAACCCCCGCAGTGTTTAACACAATATTAACATGTATTGATTATCACTAACACTCTAATTATTTTCATCGTGCCGACACAAATTTTATAAGATAAAAATTAACAAAATAATATTCTATTGTTAACAAGTTCGTGGAATTTTAAAATTAACTTTTAACGTGTTATGTCGTTAACTTTCTTCAATTCACTCATAATATTATACATAACGTAGTGTTTTTTTGTTATTTTTTTTTTTTTTACTTTGTATTGAAATATTAATTTTTGCGGAAACCACGAATGTCGGCGACCATCAACAACGTGCACCGAAAGATTAAAACAATCGTTTCATTTAATATCGAGAACGCCACATACGCAACAACTACAACCAGTTATGGTTGTATGATTTTGGTCAATGGTCTCGCGAAAACGGCTAATAGGAATGGGCACTTTTCCGAGATTGAAAAATCATGGACTATTCCGGGAAAGTTCCCGAGAATGTTCCTCGAATAGGGAAAGTATATTTTATGAAAATTATTTATTTTTCTGACAACATATAATATGACACGACTATATGTCTATTTTGTGTAATTGTGCAATTATGAAATGCATCGTTGCGTCAGTTGTGTACATTTAAATAAACACAAATTAATTAAGTAGAATGATAAAAGGTAGGTAAAAAAGTAAAAATTGATAATTGTCAAATAATGTTGCGAATAAGATGTTTAATATGGTCTTCTAAAATAATACAATAATAAACGTCACATAATAATTACATTTTGGGGAAAGACGGGAAAGTGGCAAAAGTGATTTCGAAGAACTTTCCGCGAGAACATTCCCCGTGGGACTTCACTAATTACAAATAATAATAAAAAACACGTCCTTAGATAATGGGGGGCGGTTGCAGCCACTGTTAAGTAATTTAATGTTTACCCGTAAGCAACGATTGTTTACGAAAAAACGATTCTGAGCGAAATTCAGTTGATAGTGATGCTTTGTCAACAATATATATGCCACATTATAAATAGTAAAATAATTAAACAGGCTCTATATATTTTTTTTAATAACGTTTATTTAATATTGTACCGGTTTTCTCAGTTTTTCACATTTGCTGAGAAAACTCCGGGGAAAATGAAAAATCGACCTATCTAAAGTACATCCCCAGTTAAATTTCCTTTCAGAAAAATGTCTATCGTTAAATGTTGGAGCAAAACTACTGGTAGAAAAGTTGCCCACAGGAAAAAAGAAAACCATAATATGTTTAGCTGATACCCACATTTCTTACGTTTTCCCATTTTCCCAACGTTTTTTTTTTTTTTTTTTGGTTTTTCGCATTTGATAAGAAAATTCTTGAGAAACTCGACCTCCCTACGGTACCTCCCCATACCGATTTCCTTTCAGAAATTTGCTGCTCGTGAAAATATTCGGAGCAAGTCCTCTGGTAGAAGAGCTGTCCACAGAAAAAACAAAACAAACTTCATTGTAAAATCATAAGCTTATTCGCTCCATTCAAAATCTAAAAGTACCGACTAGACATGTAATCATTACTATGAGCAAACATCGTGACAAATAGCCAAAACGATTATAGCTATACCGTTTATAAAATACGGTAACCAGCCGGTATGCCATTTGGTTATTCACCAAAACCCGCCCATTATTCCGTTACTGTATTACTGTATAAATTGTACAATACAATACAATACAATACAATATATATATATATATATGTATGTGTATACGATGCGTACACGCAAATAGAGTGGTGAAAAATCCTAAATAACAACCGCAACAACGAGTCGCGGTCGAGAAAACCTAACCGCGCGCGGATAATCGTACGGGGTGGGGGGAAAGGAAAAGAAAAAAAAAAAGAGATGCCCGCGCGCGGACTGTACTAATACTACAGTCGTCGTCGTCGTCGTCGTCGTCGGTTTCGTTAACGTGCAATATTGTTTTATTAAAATAATATATTGGTCTTTATCTCTCGCGCGAAATTATTAAAGTGCGCAATTGAAAACAATTCCGACGTAAGTACTTGATACACACTATATACACAATAATATGCGGCGCACACGTATACACCGCCGTCGCCGTAATATAAAACGGCGAAACGTGAATCCCCGCACAGTTTAATACGATATACGCATACGTGCTGCGACAGTATAATATATAAATATATATATATATATATATATGTATACATATGATATCCGTGTAATTGCGCGGTCGCTGCCGTGACAATTTATCGTCTCCGACAGGAATATAATATTTTAACGACGGGCGGCGCTAGTTATTTTATTTATTTTTTTTATTTTTTCACCACTGTACACTTTTTATAATACCGACGCGCGGTCATAAAAAAAAAAAAAAAACGCGAAAAAGAAAACACGGACGTTTTGGAATAAAAACTACCGCGGCAGCGTACCTATACGGCCGTACCGCTATGATCGTTCGACTTTAATTGAACGCCGGGCGCTCGTCTTGATTAGCCGCAGACGACACGTCGCGGACGCGTACAAATTATACGCGCGACGACCGTGTTTGGACTAAGAACCGACAAAAAAAAACATAAAATAATAATAGTAAAGTAATGGAAAATAGCCCGACATCGTATCCGGACTTTACGCCCGCGGGTCGGCCGACACAGTTGTATTTAGGGGGAAAAAAACGATTATAAGGAAATAAACGTCCCGCGGAGAAGAAATCTGCGACTTTTTCGGCGCGGCTTATGTAATTAATCGTTGGCCTTTAATTTTCAGACTAAATCGTGTACAGATGTAATGTCTAACACGCGCGCTATACTGAAAATTAAAATATCTCGTCGGTATATTATACAATATGATGTAATACTTAATGTTTGCAAAAACCGCCCGTTTAGAACACTATACCCGTATAAAATTATAACTAGGTTGCGATTCAGGGCTATAACCGGAACCCCGAATCTCGAAGAAAATTGTTGAACCAGAAACTTTATCGCAGCCCGTATCTAAGGAGATATGAGGATTCGAAGAACTGAAATATTTAAAATAAATTACAAATATTTTCTGTTATTCCGTTTTCGAACTACTTATTATTTTTCCGAACGGCCTACTGCTTTTCAGGCTTATTGCATATAGACTAACAGCAGTTAGGCCTTTTCAGAACTGCAATAATTGTAATATAGTAATAACTATTTTACTTTTTTTATTTTAAAATAATTTTTAACTCGATTTAAGGGTAATTTATTACTTTTACAAAAAAAAAAAAAAAAAGATCAATATAATTATTATAACATCAAACACGTAAATTGTCAACCGCATCTATTTGTTTTGCAAAAACATTTTTAATAACGACCGTTTTAACGATAACACAAAGGTGTACTAACGTCTATTATGTACAATAGGCCGACAAAAATGTGTACAGTGAAAAGTTATGTTCCAATCTACTGATTAGTCATAATCTCGTAGATTCTATTAAGTATCATATTATTATGTCGTCATTCCGTATCTAAATCTTTAAAATAGCCGGTTATAATGAACTAATGTAAGTAAATACCTATAATTTGAAATGTATACGATTGGTGTGATTTTATAAATACGCCATTGATACAGTTTATACGTTGGAAGTTATGTTTTAGTCAATATTTCAAAAATAAATGGTGGACCAATAAGACACTCAAAATATAATTGGAAAAGTTGTAGACAAAAAAAATGTAATACGAAAAAACCACATGTTATAACATGTGGTTTTTATTATTTTACATATTTCCTATTTTGTTAATAATGTAAAATAAAACAAGTGATACAATAGTCAAAAACTTTAAAATAATCTAAATTTGAATGATACTCGCCATTGATGCAGTTTATAAAATAAATATAGTACTATATAATTATTACCATACTTATTCAGACTATTTAGTTTTGTGTTTATCTGTGATAATAGTTCTAATGATATTTTTTTTGTAATAGTAATAAATTAAAATAAAATAAGTAAAATAGTTATAACTATATTACAATTATTGGAGTTTTTAAAAGGCCTAACTGCTGTTATAAGCCTGAAAAACAGTAGGTCTTTCGGAAAAATATTAAGTAGTTCTCAAACGGGCTACTCCATTGCAATGAGCAAAAAGACTAATTTTCCATATGACTTAATACATATATATTGATAAAAAAAAAAAAATGTTTAACGGTTTTTAATCAGAACGATTTAACTATAATATATAGCTCGTCGAAATGTAAAAGTCAACAGAACGAGAAAAACACAGATGCACGCGTCATACACGTCCTCGCTCCGCTCAGAATCCAAAATAGGTAATAATAATAATAATGAAACACGTCGTTCCCGTGATGCCAAACGGTAAATCACGCAAGATCCGGAACAAGAACCAATTGTCGCTGCGGTCGGGGAACATTTGACGAAAAACATACGTCGCACAAAACGAAACTAACCGGAAAAAAAAAAATCATTCTCGACGATAAAATAATAAAATCTTGCTCGAGTCGTCGTTTTTTTTTTACTTTTTCCGCCAGTCTTTAAATAAGTTAGCCGCGCGCTGTTCGCCCCACAAAACGTTTTAAACTTGCAAAGGTTGCCGTTTTTGTGCGTTCCGGGCACGTCACGACTACCGACAAACGTCACACGTATATGTAATATATAATTTTCAAAATAACAAGTAAAACATAATAATAATAATAACGAAAATATAAAATATAAAAATACTGCGAAATCCGTCGGGTACGTCGTGTTCGTTATTATAATATATTATTTACCTATATAAAATATGTGCACACTGGCGATCGATATCGTCGCACTACACTCGGGTGAGAAATGTGATTAAGACGTTATATTTTAGGACGAAAATTATAGTGCTAAAAAGTCTGACGAGAAAAAAACTTCGATTTTTCACCGCAATGATACTCTTAAAAAAATAACAAACAAAAAATACTTTTAAAGTACTTGTTACATAATAAACAATACGGATTTAATGCGGATATCCTATACAGAGAACTGAAAAATATGAAATCTGATAATAGTTTATACATTTATTGTGCCTATATTTATTACTCGGAGCCTAAATCAGGATGGACATAGGTTTTACAAAATAATATTATACGATCGCTTTCAGTTTCACGACAAACACACACGTATTTTACAGGGCTTCGGGTTGGGAAGTCCCCCAAAGTTGCAATGAAACTCAGTCTCGCCGAAACCATAGTACAGAACAATTTTCGAAATTCCCAATGCTGTTTTCAAAAAATTGTTTTAGACATTTTGGTTATTACATATAATTAAGGTTATCAACCATAAGTGATATGGTACCGACTGCCTGACGCCTATCAAATCAAAAATTTGGAAAATAATATTATTTCTCGTTTGCGTTCCAATTGAGTATATGTTCGATCGTTTATATTTTATCTGTCTGAAATAAATAATAATTGAATTAATCACAAATCAGATTGATAAAAATGTTTCTGCTCCGAATCGTTTTTTCGTTCGCTATTATTTACCATTGTATATAGTAAATCTCGCAGTAAATATAAAATTAATCACCCTGTATTCTCAAATATACCCATCTACAACAGTGGCCTACCCGTTAACAGTATAGATTTTTAACATACACATGTGTAATGTGTATGTATACATGTACGATAAAATACGATACAATATTATTAACAGTAATATTATTGATGGACACGCTCGCAGTATTTCGGGTGGTTTGCATTTTTTTGTTTTTGGTCCCTAATAACATAAAACAGTCGAACGTAAATCAAGGTCTTAATTTTAATATTTTATATCACTTGATCCACTGTGGTGCACGGGAATTCGACTTTCTAGGCCTCTCAAGTCCAGCCCAATCTCTTATTTATTGGGCTATTGAACTAACGATTGGGCCGAGAAAAATATCAAATTTTAAAATTGGGAGGGAAGGGTGTGGTGAAATGTACGTCTATTGTTCACAGCCGTAATAATATATAATATACATTCACATCGTCTACAAATATTATAATATATTGTCTTATTTAATTTTCTCCCCGTAAACGACCTTCTGAGTTTTTAAATAGCATCCGACGTCTGGTATTAATATAATTGTTGTATAGTATATTGTATACAGGGGAATTTGTTGTTTTATTCGAATTTTGACTTGGATAAATAATAAATATTTCTATTTTCGTAAAAAAAAAAATAATAATCTATGCAATACTCTATGAACTATAGTCGATATAATGTAAAAAATTCTCAGTACAGAAAAATATTCTCAAAAATTTCTCAAAAAATAATTTAATCACATATTATATTATATGATTTTAAAATAATACGTTCTAGGATAATTGGGAAGGGTGCAGTCACTGTTACAGATAATTTAATATACACTTGTAAGCAACGATAAACCATTACTTACGAAAAAACGATTCTGAGCGGAGTTCAGTTGATAGTGATTCTTAGTCAACAATATATACATGTAATTTTATAGTAAAATAATTAAATAGGCTTTATATATTTTCTTTAATAATATTTGTTTAATGTTGTACCGATTTTCCCAATTTTCCTACGTTTTTCCATGTTTTATCCCGGTATTTTACATTAACTGGGAAAACTCTTAGGAAAATCGGACCTAAAGTACTTTTCCAGTCAAATTCCCTTTCAGAAAATTTGCCATCGTTATAAATCGGAGCAAAATTGCTGATTAGCAAAAGTATACCTATAATTTTTACACAGAAAATATTCACTAGAAATAATCTAAAAACACGAATAAAAGTTTCACGTTAGGAATTATTGCGGCTTTAAAAATATTCTATTTTACGGTGAATTATGTCTATAGAATGCATTTTCCAAGAACGCTAAAAAAAAAAATGCCCTTCGCATTCACAACGGAAGACCTATAAAAGTAATATCATTATTTATTATTATTATTTTTTTTTTATGATAAAATTTCAGTATTTGTTAATAATATTATATTGTATATTATGTAGGTATCCATCAACCGACCCCGCTCGTTTGGCCATCATACGTGTGTATATGAGGCGATTTATTGCTTCAAACAATCCCCTATGTACATCCTGCGCTGATGATAACTATCTAATACGTAATGTTAAAATTGACCGTTGTCGTTATTTTACACGTATATAGTTAGGTTATGACATGTATAGCTGAAATACTCGAGATCTAATAGACGCGATAATAATCATTTT
The DNA here is from genome assembly GCA_902439185.1 of Cinara cedri. Taxonomy (NCBI): domain Eukaryota; kingdom Metazoa; phylum Arthropoda; class Insecta; order Hemiptera; family Aphididae; genus Cinara; species Cinara cedri. Next base: position 193,705 of record CABPRJ010001478.1, on the reverse strand, counting down.
AATAGTGTAATTTCATATTATACTCGTATAATAATAATAATATTATAAGGGTATCCAATCCGTTTAATTATTACGCTACATAGGGTGGACATCGAAACGCATGATAGACACACGCGATATTATATACGTTTTTGCATACGATTACATTATTAATTATGTAAACGTCGATTTTTGTGTACACCTATATACCTATACTCGTATTACCGTGTACACGGACATTAAGTATGTTGCGTTTATATGTATGGCCGGTATAATATACTATAGATACTGTATAGTGCCGGACATTTAATTCGGATCATCATCAATTGTGTCCATACAATCCGAAATACGGATTACAATCCGGATTGATCCGAATCAGAAACAATCCGAACATAGTCCGGATTTCAATGGCCACCTCGGTTTGCCGGATTAGATCTTTTCAGCCTGATTGACGGATCCGGGGCTAATGGTTCGAAATGACGTAGTGAAAACAAAAATGTTCATATATATATAACACACGCAATTCGTGTGTTTAATCTCATAAGTAATACAATTCCAGTATAATTAGTATTATCAATACATCCTTTTCTTTTTCACGTATAAAAATTGAATTTTGAAAATCATTGAAAATATAAAAATATTGTGAATATTATTTCCTTTCTTTTTTCCTCTCCCGATCCGATTCGGTTAAAAAATACCAGATTTGTATATTACTTCGATCGTATAATAATCGGCTTTAAATTCAAATTGCGGGATTTGATCCGTACATCCGGAATAATCCGGGACCGTTAAATATATTTTTCATTCCTGATTGGTCAAACACCAGTTCACATATCATCACATTCAGTGGCGTCAAATGCGTGTTTCTTTTTTCTATACGCGTTTGTTTATACCAGTCGCAAACGCCGTCTAGAATTTTCGAAACGACGAAAATAAAATAATCCGCATATTACTTTCCGACAAATGTAATGAAACGTTAAACGTTAAACGGACAAAGTTGCATTGACGAATCGTCGCGATTATATAAATAACTCGATAATCACCGTGAACGGTGTCCGCGTGTATATAAATAATATGATTACAATCGCGGTTTCGTTTTGAAACCAAAAGAAAAACGAACTGTTAATTAAAAAAAAAATAACGAAACACGTAGTGCCTCGTTATTCGGACCAGATGTTATGTTGCGTAGTTATTATTCAGGCCGAACGATTATTAGCGCTGCGACACGGGCCAAATTATTACTTTCGACGCGGCGGATTTTAAACGCTCGAACGTAAACCGCGCGCGGCCCACCAATGAATGACGCCACTGCAGGTTATATATTAATCTTTAGAACTTCCTGTTTTGACCGCGGAATAATAGCGTCCGCTATAAGCGACATGACGACAACGGCGATTTAAGTGGCCGTAACGCGTATATTGTTAAAAGGTGTTTTAACGGCGGACCATTAATTTTTATTTTTTTTATTTTGTTTTTTTTTTTTTTTTTTTATATCTACCCGTTAATAAATAGGACGTTCAATTGTCTGTAGCGGTGAATAATATTACTATAGGTATATATGTATACACGGAACATTGAACAACGACCGCGCGGGTAGGTGACGGTAGTGTATACGGGTGTAACCCGATGCAAAATTGCTTATGGGTTTTTTTTCCCCTGTTCATTAGGATTTATTAGTTTTAACTATTAAAAAAAAAAAAAAAAAAGTTACTGCTATTGCAGCGGTGTAATTAATATACCACCACCCATCGTCGTTATATACGTGTATAAATACGTGAGTGTATTATACCGTGTATACAATACGAAACCTATTCAAAAAGAAATATATATCTTTTTAACGATTTAAATGCGTTTTCATGAAGAAAAACCGTCAAATTATAATAATGATAATAACGGAGTCTTTGACGTAATAATTATTATTATACCACCCGCCGTCGACGGTTAAACTGTCCGTGTAATCGAATCGTTTTGTGAAAATTATACGTCGACAATTATTTTCGATTAAGCACAATATTTATGTATATACGGGATAACAATATAAATACATTACGCCATATAAGCTTTTGTGTCACAATTTAAACTTTATAACATGTGATATTCGTAGTGGACGCGATTAGAATGTTGCCGAAGGGGGAGAGATATTATTGAATTTAGAAATAGTGTCATATCGTAAAACGCGCGTAGCCAGGCTACGAAAAAAAACCAAAAAAATCAATTTCTAATTTAAATAATATTTTCGCGATTAATGTATAATTCAATCCATCCCTAAATCCCTAAAATTATCCTTGAAATCGTTAACTAGTTTACTGTTTAGGTACCGATATATATATATATATATAATATTAATGTAACCTCCTTCCCGTTATAGCGGTTCGGATATGATATGTTTCGTTGAAAACGAAAAAATAAAATATACGTTCGGGTTTTTGTTTTTTGTTTGTTTTCGATTTTTTTTTTTTTTTTTAGTATACTAACTATACGATTATATAAGTATCGCGCCGAACACGGTTGATTTGAGATTCTGGCGAAGCGAGGAATGTATTGATTTTATAATTTTTTTTTTTATATATATATATATAGTTTGTGTAAAACCTTTTCCGAAAGTAAATTTTCCTGGGGCGGTACTTTAAGGAGACAGCAGTTTTCAAAATAATTGAGAAACTACGCAGGAAAAACTGGAAAATGTACGAAAATAATGCTTTCATTATTTTTAATTTTGTTTTTTTTTGTTGTAATTCAGTTTAAAATGTCCGTAGAGACTTGAAAATCGGACAGAAACCTTATATTTTCTTTTTACAGACGTGATAATATTTGATTTTTGAACAATTTATAGACATTTTAACTTAACGAGTTTTTTACGAGATATTTATTCACTAGTTACACTATGTGGATAAAATTGGAGTTTATTTAATATATATAATTTAAACAGGAGTTTAAATTATATAAATTGTACTTAATGGTTAACAAGAAAAAGTTTAGTTTAATGTAGTTTTTGTTTGTATAAGAATTTTAATATCAAATTTTGACGAAAATCGTAAATATATATAGGTATTGTGGCCTTTTAAAACACATATAACCGAACTCCGCTATGAATCGTTTTTCGTTAGAAATGATTAATCGTTGGGTACATCTAATTCCCCTTTAAACCCTACCTTCCTAATTTCTCATCACCTACAACAGTGGCCCGCGGCACATCGTGCGAAGTATGTCCGTACTTTTTCTGACTGAAATGTAAAGCAATTCAATTTCCGAACGGGTATAGTCATAACAGATAGTAAAAAGTTAAAAAAAAAAGGATTATTGGAGGGTTGATAAATCTCCTTAATATCTCCCGCGTAAATACACTACTGAATATTCACGTATACCTCTGTACATTATTGATATAAAACGAAATATACCTAATTTCAGGGTAAAGGGATATTATAGAAAAATGTATACGCTCCGCTGTAAGAAAAACACGATAGTAGTAATTGCAAAACTCGAGTACCAATCGATGTCATCGTAACATTTTACACGTTATAATATGATAATGTGTATGGCATATATTTTGTGTTCGGCCGAACAGGTCAAAAAGTCGAGACGGAATTATTGAACCGTTAAATCAAATATCGAACACAAACAAATCGTGCGCGTTTTATGTACGCGCGTATATTACCTATATTGTCATCGGTTTATAATAATAATTCGGGAATAATAATGAATATGGAGGTGTAACCGGCGTGTAATAATTGTTAGGCCCGTTTAATTTGATTTACGGATACTATAGAAATCGTAATTTGTTTCGGTATACCTATACAATAGGCACCTAACCGACCACAGTATTTGTACAAACGTATAATATTTAATTATAATATTATACGTTTGTATTTTATATTTTCGTATTTTATTACGCCCGTCGCATAACAATTATTGTGACAAACGGTTTTCGTTAAAATAATTCGAATTCGAACAAACACTGGCGCGAGAGCCGGCGATGGATTTTCTGGACAATACGATTCAGTGTATAGCTATTTATAGCCGGTGTATTATACATTTTCGACTATAATATCAATTTTATTAATAGACGGCCGTCGGATTTAACGTTTGCGCGCTATCGCGAAATTCGTAAAAACGTATGAAAAAAAACCGTCGGTCGGCGGACGATGATTATATTATTAAACGGTTGAAAATTCGATCAGGGCGATATAACAATATTACATGTTTATCTAAAAAAAAAAACGTTAATAAATAAAGCGATAATTTTTATTTTAAAATGAGAGACTATATAGATGCGTATTTCGACCGGCAGTTTCCGTAAAAAAAAAAAAAAACCCATTTCGAAAAATTCGAAATAGCATTCAATAGGTATGTATTGTACACCAGAGGGATAAATATTTACCTTATATTATGTACGTGACAAATATTATTATTTTTTTTTTTTATATACATATATATATATAAGAACCGTGGGGGGCTGAGTTCCATCTTATCAAGCTCATGGAGGACTACAGCCCCGGAGCCCCCCTGTACATGACGTCTCTGGGTGGAACTTTACGGTTATAATATGATTTGGTTCGAACCGTTTCGAACGCTTACTTTAGACAGTCGTATACTACTCGTGGACTTTTTAAAGACTATATTATAAAATTTGAAAACAAATTTCGTTTATCGTTAAAAACGTTACTTTTGCGTTATTCGAATTGATAAAATAAAAGACGGGGGACTATAGGACATAAAAAAAAAATTAGCGTCCCTTGCAATTATTGAACTCAACCCAACCCGTGGGAGGCTTAGCCCTCCACACCTCTCATACCAATTTTAAAACAATTCACGAGATAATTCGGTAATTCATAATTTCCGAAAACAAACACTAACTACTGCAGATGTTGTTTATTTTAGATTCTAATATGATGGTTACCACTATGATTTTATTATGATGGTGTGTTTGTTCTTTTTCTGTATGTGAACAATTTTTTTACCAGAAATCTTGCTCCAATTATCAACTTTATAGGCGATGGTTCCTAGTAAAAATTGTTGTCTGGTTTGTGCAAATAAAGAGGTTATTTTCTCTTTATAGTATTCTTAACTATGAGGAAACCCCTGGAAAAAACGCCGGGAAAACTTGTAGCTATTAAATTTACTACTGCTTCTGTTTTATTCTATTTTGTTTGTTCAATGAAAAATAATCGCAGAGGTCAGAAATTCTACTGAATACTTTTAGAAGGTATAGTCTGTTACCAGCTCTTTCCAGACATGGCACCTTGTATCCTCCACTACGTCCCATGCGTTCCACATTAAATAAACAGTAAAGGTACGCTTACATTTCTGAAAAATTAGTTGAGGTACGCCGTCCCCCCAACTCAATCCGAGATAAACTGTATAATAATAATTGTAAAGCCGGTAAAACATGTTTAAATGTAACGTAGAAATAAAACGCAAAACGGCGCCTATGTGTTGTGATATTCTACTATAAACAGCAGTCGGATACGGCGAGTGCAATAAAATTCGGGATGGGAAAAACGACAAGAACGTATACCATCGTAAAACAGTCTACAGCGCTGTGGTTAGGGCTATACGGTTTTTCCGAAAACCGAGTGTAGTTGTCCTCCGATTATAAAAATAACATCGTAATACCGACAATATTATACCGTGGGTGACCGTCATAAAATGATAATAGTCTTCCGAAATGAAGATAAAAAAAAGGAAAAAAATGATACTTTAAATAAATATTCCTAAAAATAACCGATTTGTGGGAATATTTTTTTATCGTCTTTCGCGACGAGTATAACGTTTAATAACAACTTTATACGAAAACGTTTTATTATATAATGTTTTATATTATATTATTCATTACTATTAATCGTGTGGTTTTGTGCGGAATCAATTACGTTCGCCGTTTTTTTTATTTTGGAAAAACCTAATGTCTTTTTTTATTTAATACCTATCATTTTTTCCCGGCGCGAAGACAGTATACACAGTAACTGATATATCCGTAGATACAATTTTGTGGCTTGGCGCAAGAGTGTCGATTCTATTTTAAAACAATCGGTCAGAAATTTAAAAATAAAAAACGTGTAGAATTTTTTGTTTTCTAAATGAAAACCGTCGAAGTTCCCGGGAAAACTGAAAATCACACGAACATTTACATTCGATAAAATACACAGAGCCTTATGATGGAGAATTGAAATTTCATAGCCCTGCATTTCCCAACAAACACAAAACGTGACACAGGCCATTCTTGCACCAGGCCACATATTGTATTACATACAAACGGCCGAAATCGTAATATTATATGCCTATTTTCCGGTTACGCGGGTATTTCGGCATTTAATCCGAAAAGGCGCACGCGATTTGCCGGGTCGGGTACAAGTTTATAGTGCATAAAAACGGGTTTGACACAATACTCGTGCATACTCGTACAATCGATTTCCCGAGTGAATAATGTCAGGAATAATGCGTTACAGCAAACAACAGATTAGAGGGAATCTCGCGATGGGCCAATAACCTCAATAACCCGGCGACAACGCCGGATTAATATTAACAGCGACAGTAATTACGCCTATAATATTATAATAACAAAAAACAATGATATGATTTTACCGTTGTGTTTGGCTTTCGGCGTGACCAAGCGGAACGCGCTGTTGCCACCGACACCGGTGGCGTGATGCTGTTGATGATGATGGTGCCCGTTGACGGCCGACGCCAAGCTCACCGCGGCGGTGATGCCCGGGTGATGGTGATGGTGGTGATGGTGCTGGTGGTCGTGCTGCACGAACTTGAGGAGACCGGACGATAGCGGCGGTGGGGGCAACTGCTGCTGATGCCCGACGGAGGCGGGCGAAGCGGCCGGAGAACCGTCGACGACGGCGATGGGCAACACGGGGACTCCGGCGGCCGCGGCGGGCGACGACGACGACGAAGAACACGTCCGGACAATGGCGGACGGCGGCGTTCTCTTGACCGACACGCTAAAGTCGATCGGCGCGGACACCGTGATTTCCATAGCTCTCTTGAATGCGGTAGAGGGACGGTGACGGGAAACGGCCGTGTGCGTTTGCGTCCACCGCGCGGTGGCCAGCCGACGACGAAAACGTTACGAGACTGGTGTCCACGACGATAAAACACGGATAGTAACAGCGAAACAATTAGCAATAACGTCAAATGTTATGTTATTGTAATACGCAACGGGCAGCACAGTAACGGGCGCAGTGTAAGACGGTAGTAATCGTTTTATTCACACACGCCGAGTACAGACGTACCGCGCGGACACGTATAAAACGATGGACAGGCTCCGTCGTCGACGGCGGCGGTTTCGTCGATGGGCGCACGCACACATGCACACACGCTGTACAAGTTATCCGGTCGGAACGGTAGTGCCGTCGCGGCGTAGTCGGCGGCACAACCGACGGGCACGTCGGTGGGCGGTGGCGCCGGAGGCCGCCCCGGACACACTCCTCCCACAAAACGGCTTTTGACTAACCGCAATGGGCGAGCGCGCCGGCGGTTTTACCTACACACACACACACACACACACACACACACCACACACCACACACACGCGCGCGGGCGCACGTACGCATACACACATATACACACACACACACACACACACACCACCGCCGCCGCCGCCGCAATCCGCTCGCTCGCTGCACTCGCACACCGCGCCCGCGATGTCACTCCACCGCCGGCGCGAGAGCGCGCGCGCGTGCGGTTCCCCCCGCCTATGACCTCACCCCCACCAGATTTCCGCCGACCGATGGGTACGTCGTCATCGTCATCGTCGCCGCGTACGTATTGTGCGTGCGGTTTTCCCGTCTGCCCATCCTCTGCCCCCGAACGCGGTTTCCCCGGCCCCTTGTATAAAATATAATAATGATAACGCGTGTTGTCGCCCACCAAATCTGTGGCGGCAACGCGTGCGCGCGCCGCTGTACATTTTATAAGTGTGTACGCGTTTATCGCCGCGTGCACGGTGTAGTTATTACACACGCATCGATTTATAGGCGGTTTTTTTTTTCCTTTTGTGATTCGCCCGTGGATTCGTTTTATTTCCAGAGACGAGAACGGTTACAGAAATCGCATCTATCGTTTCCGTCCGCGTTTTCTACTTTCTCTAGTTCGGCGATCCGAACGTCCGGATCGAGAACTCGGCGGATTTAAAATATGTTTTTTTGATTTGATTTTTTTTTTATTATATTTGGTCGACGGTTTCCTTTAAAATTTTAATTTTAATTTTAATTTATTATTAACGGTTTTATCGCATTACTACCATTTTTTTCTTTTTCATTTTTTTTTTTTTTTTTAAAACGCCTTTTTTATGCAGTCGTATTACGATCCGTTTAAAACACAGTTGGACAATTTAATCTCCCCGCTTGAATATAGTCTTATATATTGCGTCCAAAAATATTTCGTTAAACGAAAGTCCGTCGTACGGAAGTTTCACCGCGATATCGTTTAGAATAATATTTTATCGCAAAAACGAAACGACGTGGGTTTAGTAAAAATTCAAAATTCATATATTTCGTACAACGAAATGCCGTGACGGCGGAAGGGAAACGTATTATCTATATTATAAAAACAATATAGTCTCGCGCAGACAAAGTCAAGACGAGTAATTTTTTATTATTCTTTTTTCGCTTGTTATACGGGTCCGCGATGTTAACAGATTTGCAGAGGGTAAATAATTTAGCACGTTCGCGGAATGGAATTAAGTGAAGGCATCAAGGGTAAAATACTATTCCGTTTCAAATCAAAATTCCGTATTTACATTTTCCGTTCACGTACTCTCGGTCATTAGGACGCCCGAGCGTTTATAATAGCGAAAAATGCAAATTGTGCAAATTCAATTGAAATAAGCGGCGATGCCCTTTGTCGTATTATACTGCAACACATTATATACAGAACCGTATATATTATAATCTAAATTAACGTACGCACAAATAAAACGCCGGTATAAACATTGCGTTTTTTTATTTTTTTAAATATAAGAAGTTGATTACTGTTTTTTCGAATTTGTTTAATAGACAAAAAAAAAACATATTATTCAATTAAAATAATCATTTTAGATTCCGATCGTTTTTCGTCAAAAATGAATAAAGCAAAACTCAACTTAAATATTCCAATATTTGTCACTTAACAACTTCTTTCCTAAGACAGTGGCACACCGGTCCATAATCAATATCGGCCATTTTTATACGCATACGCCGACTGTACCTGAAATCAAAGGTAAAAAAAGGAAAAGACATCCTGAATAATGGGGACGGGGGTGCAGCCACTGTTATAGATAATTTAATGTATACCTGTAAGCAACGATAAACCATTGCTTACGGCAAAACAATTCTGAGCGTAGAACAGTTGATAGTAATGCTTTATCAACAATATATATGCTATATTGTAGTAAAATAATCAAATAAACTCTATATATTTTCTTTGGTAATATTTGTTTAATGTTGTACACATTTTCCCAGTTTTCCTACGTTTTTTCCGGTTCTCCCGTGTTTTATCCCGGTTTTTCACGTTTGATGAGAAAACTCCTGAGAAAATTGAAAAACGACCTCCTTAAAGTACCTTCCTACACCGATTCCCGAGTTTCCGCGTACTACTGGGGGCATAACAATAACTTGGTAAAAATCTAAGTAAAAAAAAAAAAAAAAAAAATTATTAATGAAGCAAGCCATGCCATAATAATTCCGTCAGTACAATTTCAATATTAATCCTATATAATGGCTCAAGGGGAATAACTTCGGTAGGTAAAATACTTTATGTTAAGGGTGGTTATGGCTACTTAAAAGTCTGTTTTGCTACTTTTGGCATTTAGCATTAGTTACGTGTTTATTATTAATGTTAAATAATTAAAATTGTATAGATACACTTCAAAAAAAAAACTCTAGAGCGATCGTGATTCACGGCTCAATTTACTAATAAACTGACATATAACGTCACACCAAATGACATTTTTATGTATACCAACGGCTTAAAATAAAAACAAAAGTTATTTCCGGGTCATTTTCGTTGCCAACCCTCCGTACAAAGATGTAGCGAACTTCGTAGCTTATTGGTTGAAAGAAACAAAATCCCTTATTGCGGTAATATTTTATTAATTTATGTAAAATATGAAATTCTGATTTTTGGAATATTTTCCAATTTTTAGACTATTTTCAAAGGGTGTCGGTTGAACGCCGAAACGTTCACGAGTTCACGGAGACGGATTCCCTACCGCATAACGCAATGCGTAATAACTGGCGAATTCGAAGGTGATGATTGATCGCTATTTACGCCCGCCAAAGTGACACTAGACGCGATCGACTGGGTGACGGTCGAAAACGGACATCCGGATAATCCGTCCTCAGGCCCGACACCCCGGAGAAGGGCACCTGTTGTTGACGCGATTGAAATAGCACCGCCGAGGCGCAGGAAAAGACAGCAGACCGAAGACCGAGCGATGGAACCGGCCGAGGAACCAGATAAAACGGAATTGCCCGGGGTAAACGACCCGGGGAACAATCGAGGAACGCATACGCGTTGCCCAGAATAGAAGCGGCGGCACATTCCAGGGGATTACCGCATCTTCCCGGTATCGCGGACAGGACTGAAGAACACGATGTCTGGGTGAAATTTCCGGGTTGTACCGGTAGTGTAGATATGGATATTGTAGACAAAACGTGTAGCCATATCAGACACAATTTCACGCGACCGGCAAGTTCGTCCCCGTGCACATCGTACCGAAATTTAGGCGATGGTATATTCGTGCGAAAATCTCGCAGTATCAACGAAATTTGACAGCCCCGACCGAAATCCTACAAAAAATTGAAATAAAACATTGTTATGTGTACAAATTGTCTCGTTATTATAAATTATACGTATGCATATACGTTTCGAGAAAAAAAAACTGACGCTTTTTCGATTTTCTGTGAATTTTTTTGAGTATACTGTCGGTGGCTACGTAACTGCAGTTACGGAAAAATTCCTAATAAATCGAATTTTCGACCCGCGACGTCGGAGGGAAAATGGTACCGTTGCGTTCCTGAGATCTTGATGTCCACTATACCCGTTATAGTATAATGGGAGTACAATGCGCTCTTAAATGAATTTCAGACTGCGGTAATTTTTATAAACTTCATCAAAGGAAATGTTCGCACGCGGATGGCGATCGCGCCAACGACTATCGTTTATGGCGATGTTCGGATTTTTATGCTTTTATAAATCGCCGAGTGTACTCGTATATAACGTGCAGTTTTTGCGAGCGTGTGAAAATCGATCGTTTTCGTATAATTTTTCCGATATAACGGGTAGAATATTATTCGTAGGTTTAAAGGTTAACCGGGAAAAAAAAAAAAAATATAGAACACCGTTCACGATACGAGCGCCGTGTTCAGAGCATACTGTTCGAACATGAAAATCCGGACGCCGGTACGCTACGAGAACACAATACAATCGCCGTGCGATATTTATTGTCCGCGTCGCGTACCATCGCGGACAGCGTAACGGCGAACGGACGGCAACGGCGACGGCAGTGCACGCGGGACGGGTCCGGGGTACGGCGCGGCGAGCGCATAAACGAAATATAATATTACGGCGTACTTATACTGCTGCTGTTTGCGGCGGTGTGTTTGTAGCGCGGTCGCGGGAAATTCGGTCCGGGGGTCGTTCGCGTTTAACGCGACGACGACAACGCGCGACGGGGTCGGCGGAATGGAATGGAAGGGAATGGAAGGGAAGGGAAGGGAGGGGAAGGGAGGTGGTGGAGGGGGGAGGGGGGGCGGCGGCGGCGGCGGTGAGGTGTCGAGGGGGTTGATCCGTACGGGTTACGGCGTTCGCTTCGGGGGCCGTTGGGTTTACGTGCTCTCGAATTCTAACGCGAAAAACGTATTTCGATACGCGCGACTGCGTGCAGTACAGCAGGTATGCAGCAGGTAATCGTGTGTCGCGTACGTGAGGTATGAACAACCGTTTACGATCTACATTTGCGTGCGTATATATATAGATAATAATGATAATAATGATAATGATATCTCTTTATTACTGAAATAAATTCCAATTACGCAATTTTTTTTTTTTTTTCATATACATACATACATATTATTTTTACGCGTCGTGCCTGTATCAGTAATTTAAAATGATACGTAGCAACGACAGTAATTTTAAAAATAATATAACGAATAGAGGTACATATATCATCTATCAATACAGTACATGAGAATATTATCTACATTTATAAAAGAAAGGACAAAGTAAAATGAAACCATATACATTCATTAGGTATGCTTTTAATCGTTATTCAATAATAAAACGATAATGTAAAAAACGAAATCACTAAAACGGTTAATGCTCGTAAATCAATATAGTAAATAAAAAATGCGTGTATGAAAATAAAAAAAAATAAAAAAAATACTGAATACGTCACCTGGAATATTATGATAAGTGTATTATACGGCCGGTTTCTAATTAAAAATTCATCATTGGGTGTACATCACAGTCAAAATGTAAAACGCGACTGAATATAAAAAATGTAATGAAGGAATACATAGAAAAATTATTATTCATTGTATATGTTTCTCAGAACATTTGCCGTAAAAACATTTAAAGATTTACTAAATAAAGTCCTGCAGACGATTAAAATATCGGTTGGAGAATTTCGCATATAATTCGTATAGTCGATTGTTTTGTGTAAAATAAATTAAGGGATCGTCGCGGTATGTAAGATTAATTTTAAAATTGATATTATTGTCCAGTAATCCGGGACAATCAACCATATTATTTCGTAATTTGCAGAAAAATTTGAATTTAATTTTCGCGAAACGTTGTCCTGGTGACCATATTATATTAAAAAAATTGAATTGTAACATTATTATAATCAGAGTGAGGGGCTTTTCAAACAAAACACTGATAGCACGAAAATCCGCTATCAGATGAATTCGCGTTATCATGAATCATGAATTTGTTTTCTTAAATATGGTTGCCGAGACCAAAACCCGCACACAGTTTAACTCCTATTGAAAGAAAATATTATTTTATTTTATTAAAATATACATAAATTTATATTTTTGTACTGGAACGTTTTTCTTATATTTTTACCATCTTTATATATGAAGTATGTGTATACGTATTATTGTGTATACTTTTTATTATAATCAATTTTCATTAAGTTTTCATATTTTAATTGTTACTATATTATTTTATATACTTTTTATCCCATTTTATTTTACAATTTTCCTTCCTGCAGTTAAACAAATACAGAAAACTTTTTCAAAGGCATGGTAGGTATATGAAATCGAAATTTTAGTCAACAAAAGTAAATCACAAGCAGACATCTTCAATACACTTAAATACAAAAAAGACGTCCTAGGATAATTGGGTCGGGTGCAGTCATTGTTATAGGTAATTTCATGTACCAGACTATAGTAATATAATTAAGTAGACCCTACGTATTTTCTTTAATTATATTTGTTGTACCGATTTGCCCGGTTTTAATACGTGTGTCCCAGGTTTTCACATTTGCTGAGAAAACTGAAGAAAATCGAAAAACAACCTCTCTAAAGTAACGCCTCAGTGAAATTTGTTTAAATCATGATCACCATGTGGTATCAGTGGGCTGATCACACGACCAATATTGCGAAATGATCAAAGCGCAGAGAACCGCACCGTTTCAGCTAACGCTGCCTTACTCTTAGCGTGTACATCTCTAGGAAATCTCCTCACCTTAAGAGAGAAAAAGGACCCCGGCAGGAACAAGTCCTCGGCCGAGATCCGACGCACGAAGCGCAACATCGTCACCATCGTCAATTTATAGACATTTTTAAGACAAATTGGGACTGTACAATTTCTAATTTCCATGTTATAAATGAAATGAAATGAAATTATCCTAAAGAAAATACTTAAACCTCTTATTAGTCTTTTTTTAGGTGATATAATTTATTAAGCGTGGTTAACACTATTAACTGTGTTAGTGATTTTTATCTGCTACATACTTATCGCCAGTATTAATAAAAGTAGACTTTATAACGTTGCCATCTCCAATAACACTTAGATCAAGCATAACATAAACAAAAAAAAATAGATTATGTAATTAATAACAGAATAAATATAGTAACAAGAACGTTATTACTATTACTAAATACTGGTATGTTAAGGAAAATTTGAAAATACAAATTATTAATGGAATATAATCAGATTTTTGAATAAGTAGGCAGTTCAAAACAAAATTATACTACCTATCATAACGTATATATAATAGTATACTTATATGAATTATATGTGTTGAAAAGAGTGAGTACGTCTGTAAGTACGAGTACATTTCGAAGAGCACCAAGACTTATATAATTTTTGTTTCTTTGTTTCTCTTAATTATTAAAATTATTATATGTGTCTATGTGTTAAGAACCCCTTAACACCGCACTGACGGTGTCAGCGTAGGAGGATCCTTCGGCGACCTTGATCAGAACAGCTGTAGCCGAACTGGGTCTCGGAAGCCTGACGCGTTCGCGGGTTTTGCCCACCAAGGTCGAGTTAACTTTCTCCGCAGAATGCTTAGGTACTCTATTTTTGCGACCCATGACGGTTTTCCAAGCCACTACCCCCCGCTGAGGAGTTGGTGGAAGCACGTCAGGTTGTAAGGTTATAAAGAGCGTATCCTTGCCCGTAGGTTTCGCTGAGAGTGACAAAGAGTTGGGAGGTCTTTGTGTCTTTGCTGTCTGCTGGTTCTTACCTAGTACTCGTTTTTCCTTTCGTTTTCCTGTTGACGGCCAAATTTTTTGGAAGGTCGACCTCGATTGGAGTGCTAGATGGGCTCTCGGTCAGCACTGGAACCTCGTCCGCAAAAGGCTGGTGTCCAGCGACGAGACTGAAGAGTGCCTCCTCGAAAAACTTGAGGGTGCCTGCTACCATCAGGAGGTCCGGGCCGATGGCGTTATCGGCGGAGTCCTTCACGATCAGATCTTCCACCATGTGGAGAGCGAATGCGCACATGTCGGGGACTCGCAAACCAATTACCGTCGCATGGCGATGTGAAAGACGAGTGTATGAGCATAGCATCAGTTACACCGTATACAGCATTGACAAAAATGTACAAAAATATTACAAAATAAATTAGAATAATAAATTGATTTTTTTGTAAAATTATATTTTTTTTATTCGCGTTCTAACAATATTCCAATTGAAAGTTACTGGGTAAGTTACTAGGTTACTATATATATTACCTATACATTTATTATTTTTAGTAGTAACCAGTCACCTTAGTTATTTAAATGAAGTAATTTCTCTGTTTATACGTTTTCTCAGTTTTCCTGAATTATTTCTAAACGATTTTTATAACAAAAAAAAAAAAATAATAATAATAATAATAAAACCATAAATATAATAAATTGTACAGTTTTTTTCCCAATTATTTAAAAAAATTAAAATTACAAAAAAAAGTCACTTGCCGCTTTTTTATTGGAACAATATTTTGGATAGAAAAAAGAATTCGGTTTCCTCCCTTTTGGAATATACAAAAAGAATTAACTTCATTCGTTTGTCTTCGTTTGTGATGGTTTATACTTTTAATTACATCGTTTATACGCAAGCACTTCTGAAATATACAATTTTGAAAGTTGGGGTTAAAATTTAACCCCCCCCCCCATTCTACTTCCTTTAAAAGATAATGTTTGTATCCTTGCGCATCTGTTAATAACTATAAACAGGTATGTTTATAAAAAAATTTATTTCAGAGGGGAGGGGAGTTAAGGTTGTATACTATCATACTCTTATAACAAAAAGGTTTAGGTATATACTTTCAACTATAGGATTATTCATTTTTCAATAAAAAGGTCAATATTTTATAACAGTCGATTTTGGTCTTTTAGGATACCTGTTGATAACATAAATAATAACGTCATTCATATTATTGTGATGATATTGTAGTATTGATACTATGCAATAGTATCCCCGTATCAGTTATAATTGTCTAAAAATAGGAAAATCACAAAAAAAATTAGAAATGACAAATGACAATAACATCAATATCTACTATATATTAATAAAATAAAAATAAAACAAAAATTGTATTTATAAGGATAAAATCCCTATCCTTCTTCATTGACCGAGACCACTTTTGAGACTCTACTATTAGAAATCTACTTGTTTCATCATAATTTTCATGAAATTTCGATGGGTAGGGGGGTCAACCCCTAAAACAACCCCTTAAACACGCGCCTGACTATCAACATTATTAATTTTATCTTTATGGTCTATAAAAGTAAAACATTTTGGTTTACCAAAAAACACAAAATTCATTATTATAGTCGAATCTTTATTCGACTTGAATGTTATATTTTTGACAACCATTTTTTAACAAGTTGAATTTTATTATATTTTTTTAATTTTAATTTTGTTGTATTTTATTCAAGAACCGTTTAAAAAAGCCATTCAAAAAATGTCAGCCAGGCAAACCAAAAACCCCAGAATCCAAAAAATTGTATTAAATAAAGTTCTATGAACAAAAAAAAAAAAAAAAAGAAACAAAAATTTTAATAGTAGTATAGTATTCAAATATGACGATGGACGTTTCCATACTGAAAAAAATGTGCGTTAAGCGACAAGCACCGAAACGGTTCAAAATTTTGAAAATAGGCTCGACGTGTGTATATACTCTCATTCCAGTATATTACCCGGAATACCGACTATTATTTTAATTATTGTTATTATTATTTTACGGTTAACGAACCTACACACGCGTAGTGTCACGAAATGTCGAACAAATGTTATTTCAAACGGCACATCTGCGTGTTACACTCTGTATCTAAACGATACATAATAATTTTGAATAAACGGATATACGTATTACAATATACAGCTGACATCGTCACGGGCCGATAACTGAATTTCGCAGTCGTTTTTCGAACGCTCTGGCCGCATACAGATTCGGCCCGGGACACCGCGCGCGGATGATGCGGCGCGATGATGCCGCCGCAGCTGCGGCCGTTTGCGGCGAGAAAGGGCCGACTGTAAAGGCCGGACGACGGTGGTATAAAAAAAAAAAACTTGTATATACATATATATATATATCGAGAGGGAATGTATATACATACACGTCAATAAATGGTAAGGTCGGAATAAGGGACTGCGCCGCGGAGACGCGATGACGGCGGCGTCGTCGACGAAAGAACCGAGCGATAAGAGGGACGTGACACGCGCTGTGGGGGAGGGGAGTGGTGTGTATATATATATATATATATATACGTGTAAGAAATTGGATCTTACGGGCGCGCGCTACTCGGGAGCGGATAGGTGAGTGGAAGGGTGACGGAGTCGCATTTAAATTCGTCCGCGAAGGGCAGGGTGTGAATAATGACTTCGACACTGTTGGCTGGTTTCGCCCGGCCACGCCCCTTTCATTATTTTTAACTTATATACAAAGATGTACAGGCTTATATATATATGTATATATGTGTGTGTGTGTGTTATGTATACACGAGACTGTCACTGTCAACGTCGTCTCGTCGGATCGGCCGAGGTAAAAAGTGGCGACATGAAAATAGTATATAGCGGTGGGTATACTCGCGGCTCCGAGCAAAGGGGGCGAAAATTGCGTACACCTCGAGACAAATGTCATTTTTATTTTTTTATTATTTTTTTTTTTTTTTTTTTTTTAGTAGTATCTTGAGTTTATAACTACGACAGTTGCCCACAGAAACTTTTCACGAAAGTATATAGTTCAAAATCTCCTCCATCCCATTTTACAAATAACGTAATAAAATATAAAAATATACTGACATTCGTTTTCAGTTACAACTTTGCTATACGATTACATTGAGAGAGGTTGGACTTTACTTACTGCGATGAGCACGAATATAATATTATTGTACATTAAAGGTATCCCACAAAGATATGATCATTATGATATCTTGAAAAGTATTAATTATTAGGATTGAAATGACTTCACCTCGTTGACTGTTGGGTGAAAATAATTATATATACTGGAGTTCAAAAGAGGAGTGGGGTTTACAGTGCGCATGAACCGGAAAATAGAAGAGTTTGTAAAGAAATTAGCAGAAGAAGAAAGGGATATAAAAATAGATAGAAGATCGAATAAAACGAGAAAGGGGGGCTTTGAAGAAGATTTAAGATTGGAAATTAGGGAAATCAGTTTAACCTGTTAGGACATTTGAGTGAAAAGAGAGATTATAAGCTCGTCTGTGATCAGCCAGACTTGAGAGCTGTAGAAGACTTTGAATTGGGGAGTAATCATAGCGTTGGTGAGGAACGTTTAGCCTAAAAAGTAGGGCTCAAAGAGACGCTTCGTCTCTACACCCACTCAATCATTAAGCTTGCATAAACAGTAGGGGATCCCATATGACATCCCTACTAAATTAAAGAGCAAACATGAGCACGGTAGATCGCCTTGAGGAGTGGTATTGATTAGAAATCACGTGAGATCCGGAGGGAATAGCCCAAGAGCTTTAGAGCTTGGCAACATTTTTTCTCAATGTGTTTGATTGGGAAGAGATTTGGTATGAAGATAAAACAAAGATCACGAATGAAGTATACAACTAGTTTTATAAGCCTTTATTTATTTGGTAGGGAAGGATTATTAGCGAATGTGGAAGCAATACATTTAGGGAAATTCATAAACAGACCAAGAGACTCACCCCAAGCTATAAATCCGATCTAATAAACACAAAATCACGTCAATTTTTATATGCAGGTGATGTGGGATTAGTAGCTCAAACCGAAACTTTTGAAAAATTGGAAGAGATACTGAACAATCTGTCCATTGTTCAAAAATATTTTAAATTGTGGCACCAAAGACTCAACCTTAACAAAACTACTTCCGCTGCGTTCCACTTAAATAACACGGAATTAAACAGAAAACTCAACTTATGATCTTAGGTAGTCAATATAAAGGGAAAAGACACCCCGAAATACTTAGAAATCAAAACAGAATGTAGACCTTCAACCAACATCTAAAGAAAGTAAAAAAAAAGTTTAAAACAAGAAACAGTATTATATTATTAGTAAGCTAGCCGGAACAAAATAGGAGTATGGGGCAAATGTACTCCTTCTACTTTTGCCTTAGCTTTAGTTTATATAGCGCTGCAGAATACTGTGCCTCAGAATGGGGGGAAAGTAGTCATACGAAGAAAAACGATGTTGAACTAAATGAGACGATGCGAATTATATCAGGCTGCGTTCGGTTAACTAAGGTGTAGTATCTCCAAGTCCTTCCTGAAGATCTGTGAAAGAAAATTTGGAGATGGAAGCGTGATAAATGGCTTCTTTGTCAACGATCCTACTTAGAAGGTCCCGAGTGTTGAACTTTCACGTACGATATGGAATGTCCTAAGACGTATAAGAACAGTATTCCATATTGGAAAATGTAATTTTTTCTTACGTAAATGGAAAATTTGTATTTCTTAACGATGTGTATTGAACGTTGTATCTGTAATAATAATTAGAATAATAGGAAACACGTGTCGTCTTGTCTTCCGAACAGTGGTGGATAAATCTCCCCCTTAACAATTTTTTTTTTCATTAATAATTTATTTATTATTTTTATTTATACATATACCTATTATTTGAATTCAAATTCTTTACTTTTTAGTCAAAAAAATCAAAAATGTAATAAATAAAAAAGGATAGTTGAAACTGGTGCAACCACTTTTATAGGTAATTTAAAGTATACCTGTAAGCAATCATAATCCATTAATCTTAAATCGTACTTAAACACAGAGAGTCCGGCGGAGGTATGAACATTTCGGAAACGAGTTCGACAAGAAACAAGCTTCTGAGAAGAGGACCTTATACCCGCATCTACTGTCTCAGCCCAACTACCGAGTAGCATACAAAAATAATGCTCACGCAGAATAAGTAAAACTAGCTTAATTTTTATTTTAAAGTAAAAGTATCTATTGTGAAATGCAGTGGTGGAACTTGGAGGCCCGTGTAAAATTGTTTCGTGAAGGCCCTATTACTAGGACAGAATTTAATAATAAAACTCAATATTTTGTCATTCTCATGTTACATGTTTATTCTTTAATATTAATTCTATCATATACTTTGAATATATATTTTATAATTAGGTAAATATTAAAATTAATAAAGTGAATAAATGTATACATTTTTTATTTGTATATTTATTACCTTATTTTTATTTATTTACGAGTAATTTTAATAATTTTGTTTTTACTTTATTATTTTATTATCAAAATTAAGTTGCGAATATTTTTTTTTTTTTTTCGGCTTTAGTTTTTTGCAAAAGTATTGATCAATACCGACATAATTTGTTCGTTTTCAATACACATCATAGCCAAACCACTTAGACGTGTTTGAGACATGATGTTTTTGAGGTAGCTTTTTATCAACTTCAGCTTTGAAAACGAACTCTCAGCACTGACCACAGTTACCAGTAAAGTGAGAAACATATTAGCAATTCCGGGAAACTTGTCATAAATTTATTATTTTCAGCGACTAACAATTTAGTTACATCAAAAAAAATGGAAAATGATTCGAGCTCAAAAGTAAATAATATTTTTTAAAAAGATTCGATTTAATTAATTAATTCCCCCGAATTTGATGATTTTAATTTCTTCGCCCCAATACTAATTTCATCCTTAGAAACTGATCTAAGGTTTAATATACAACTGAATAAATCCCTTATTTCATTCAGACCCGTAAATCGTACTTGCAACTGTGTGACAACAATATCTATGCACGGATATAAAACTTAAGTTTCAAAATAGTGTTTTTCCATTTGAAAGATGTTGATCCTCATCGTGAAATTTTCTACTGTTCTTTTACTCGAAAATTCTAGTGTTATATTCCATTTAAATGCCTTTAAATTAACTTCCTTTAATAATACATACATCGAAGTTATAACGGATTACATGTATATCTTCTAATGTAATCTTTATTAAATCAACAGCCTTTCCAATATCTGTTCCAGTTGGATGTAGTATTTTAGATGCTATATTAATTTTTGGCATTATTTTATACATCATTATAACTAGAATAACTGTTTCATAACATTCAAAATATATTTTATAGCATTTCCTTCATTTTGTTCAGCTTGAGTGTGTCCAGTCAATGTTATTTTATTTAAAACCTTCATTAAATCTGGATACAAGTGATAGAGTTATGTTAAACAATCAATTCTAGACGACCATCGAGTAGGGCATAATCGATTAAGTGACCTGTTAATCTCAACACTTTCTTTTTTTAACTTAGTCTACCGCAGTGTGCTGTTTCCAAAAAATTTTACATTTCCGAAAACGTTGATATGTGATAACAATACCATCACACGAGTCACGATGTTTGATTTTTAGTTTTAAATGACAGCAGTATTGTATTAACAAGTTACAACCGATAATTTATTTACGTAATAAAATTATTCTGCATTAGTATAGTTATACCAGCTTTTTGTTTTTCGGATATTTTATTTAATACGAATAAATGCATAATACCTACCTACTGGCTACTTTCATATTATACCAAGTTAAGATTAGCAGTAGAATTAGCAGAAGTAACTAATTTTTCACGCTAGATTATTATTATTTTGAACTACCATGATTAATTATGCAATAGTTTACCTCTGTAGAAACATACAAAAAACTGAAAATCTAAATATAATCATTTATGAAGTTCTTAATTTAATTCTAAATTGTAATACTCATCGTTTTCTAAATTAAATTGTTGGAGGCCTCTCATACGCCGAAGCCCGTGTGAAATCACACCTTTATCTATGTGTAATTCCGCCATTGCTGAAATGTATAGAGAATGATATTTTGGAGGAAATGTCATAGGTGTTTTTTGAATTATATACTAATTAAATAAAGGCTTCCTGGATAATGGGGACGGGTGCAACCACTATAATAGATAATTTAATGTATACCTATAAGCAACGATAAACCATTGCTTACGATAAAACGATTCTAAACGGAGTTCAGTTGATAGTAATCCTTTGTCAACAATATAAATGTCATATTATAGAAAAATAATTTAATAGGCTCTATATATTTTCTTTAATACTATTTGTTTAATGTTGTTAATACCGATCTCTCCGGTTTTCCCATGTTTTTTCCTAGAATTTCATATTTGCTGAAAAATCTCCGGAGAAAATCAAAAAACGACCTCTCTTTAGAATACCACCCCAGTGAAATTTCCTTATAGAAAATTGCTATCATTATAAGTTGAAACAAAATTGCTGGTAGAAAATTTGTTCTAAGTAAAAACAAATCGTAATATTATACAAAAATACTTCGTACGTTTTTCCAGATTTTTTCGGTTTTTCGTATTTAATGAAAATAATCGAGGGAAAATCATAAAATGACCTTCTTAAAGTACCTCCCCACACCGATTTCTTTTCAGAAAAAGTGCCACGCGTAAAAATCGGAGCAAGTCCTCTGGTAGAAAAGTTGTTCATAGAAAAAAATAAAATAAAAAAAAAAGATTTTGTTAAAGCCGTGGGAGTTATAAACAAATCGAGAGTAGATTTGAAAATTAGGAATTTTTTGATTTTTACGAATGGCCAGATTATAAATCATAATAAAAAATAGCTGATACTGGAGATGGGAACTGTCATTATTGTAGGTGAGAAATTGGAAAAGTAGGATACATAAAGTTATTTCATGTACATCTGTAAGCAACGATAAACCATTGCTTGACGAAACACGATTCCGAGCGCAGTTCAGTAATACATAGTTTGAAGTGCCATAATTTTTTTTTGCGATTTTCGTTTAAATTTGATTTCAAAACGTTTATGAAAAAAATGAAAAAAAGTCGTCCGATGATTTTGGAAATTTCACCACGTTTAGGTAAGTCCAATATAATTAGTAGTATAAGTTTCGAGTCTCTACGTGTATTTATAACCGAATTACAGCAAAAAACTCCCAAAAATTAAAATTTCTTAAAAGCTCAAAAGTTATGACGATGATACCGTAAGAAAGTAAATCGAAAAGGCAATAATAAAGGTATTTTATAATTTTTCGATTAAATTAATTTTTCTGGTAAAAAAAAAAAAGTCGTCCGTCCAAAAATAACGAAATCGTGAAATCGTATACGTTTTTATATGTTTTATTCCATTTAATTGCTTTTATTTAAAAAATCAAAAAATGACCTTTCGAAAGTACTATTTAAATAACCCGAGCTCTCGAAAAAGTTGCTACACGTAAAAATCGGAGCAAATTTACTAAGAAAATACGTGTGCACAGTCTAGAACATAGAAAAAAATAAATATAAACATCTTAGTAAAACCAATAGCTACGCTACGCTCGGAATTCAATAAACTTGTTGGTAAAACCATGCGCTTCTTCGCTTCAATTCAGAATCTAAAAGTTACAATTGTTTAAAAAAAAAAAAATAATAATAATAAAGGTTCGTGTATAGCCTTTCACATCGGGCTGTGTACTTTGAACACGTTAACAAAAAACCCTGAGCGCGGCACGTTCCCCACCGAAATACCGTTCTCCTCCACAAGTCTCGTAACGGGAACGTTTACGCCGCGTCCGAAACCGAGCGAGTTCCACGCGCTCGGTTTCGGTCTTAGCTGGGCCGCGCAAGCAATGTGTTCGGTGCACGAGCGAAGAGACGGCGCGAGCGCGTACACGTACGGCGTCCACCCGGTGTTATTTGACGCGCGCGGCCGGGCCCTGGCGTCCCGGCGCCGCGCGCGTTATTAAAACACGGCGGGTGCGCCGTTCGATCCGGCGGCACAACGCAATAATAACAGGCGGATACGGGAATAATATTATATAATACAGTTTACGGAGTGCCGGCGGTGAATGCGAAACGCGCGTGACGATGAGGAAGCCGAGCGTAAAAATTTATGTTAATTCGTATTATTTATTTGCCCGGGACGCGCGCGTTTCCGGTGGCTCCGTCGCGGGCCGCGGCGAACAGGTAAAACCGCCGCCGCCGCCGCCGCCGCCGCCCCGCGCGCGCAATTCGATAAGCGCGCGGCGACATGCCGCCGACGTCCGCGCCCGCCCGCCCGCCCCGGCCGACAAACGCGCGACCGGCAAAATAAACTTATCGACGCAATGGATATTCCCGTGCCCCCGCCGCCGCCGCCGCCGCGACGCGCCCCGAAAACGTTTTGCCGCGTCGTACGGGCGTGATGCTGGTAATAATATTACGACGATATCGCGCCACCGCCATTATGATAATATTTGTCGTTAATGCCCCGTCCTGTGCAATGCCCGAATTGCGTTGTGCCGCGCCCGCATAACGTGTCGTATAATGTAGCCGTGTCGCCGGGCGTTTAATCCGCTTGCGAGTTCGTTTCACGCGCGATTCGCGGGGCGTCATTCGGGCGAGGGGCGATGGAGGGAGGGTTGTTGGGGCGGGATGGGGGGATGGAGGGGGAGGGG
>CABPRJ010001478.1:5806-169362 GCA_902439185.1 Cinara cedri | reverse complement strand
GGGGGGGGGGGGGGGGGGGGGGGGGGGGGGGGGGGGGGGGGGGGGGGGTTCTGCTCCTACACTTACCCGCCTCGAATATTTAAACGCGTGTAATACACGGCGGATACGTTATTTACGGCGACAACGGCGACAACGGCGTATTACGTACGCGATAATGACGCCCGTAACGTGCGTTCGTGTTGTTATCGATCGCCGCATCACGCACATATCGTATGCATGAATACGGTAATACGGGTACTACGGATGGATGTCTGCGGACGAAAAACGCTCTCTCGAGCGATTATGACGTACACGCGGTGCATTTCGTTCTTATTTTATTTAATTGTACGCGCGTTATTACCGCCCGGGCCGCGTCAAAGGGAGGGGGCGACAAACGAGGGCGGTCGTCACCCCCGGGCCGACGAAGCTATTAAAAACTACACGGGACGTCCGGTCCGGTACAAAACTCGAAATGCGCAATAAAACAATAATATCACTTGTTATCGTATCGTTTTATTTTTTCCGAAACGCTCAACTTAAAATAATAATAACGAATATCGTTTATGGTAATTATTATACAAGTGACCGTCTGTACAGTAACATGTATACCTAAATCAAAAGAACAAGAAAATCAAGGCTGAGGAAAAATCTAATTTGATGACGGTAAAATGTTGAAATTTCAATAAAAATTCAATATAATTGTAAAAATCAACGAATTTGGAGGGATTAACACTCCAATTGTTCTGGAGTAAAGGCTTAAGAGGGAGTTTTTGATGGCCCTGGGCGCAAAATCGCTCAAAACGATTTCAGTTTTACTTCTACTTCTCATCTTTTAACAACACAACAGTCATCGGAGGACCCGTGAGCCGTACACACGCGATATACTCTTCGTTTTCCCCCGTTTAATACCAATGTTTCGAATGATGCATCATTTACGTGCATCGACCATCTAGAGAATATTCTTCTCCGATGGAATTTCTACCTATATAGTGCGATTTTACTGTGTAAATCATTTCAGTCATCATTTTTTTTATACATAAATTATCTTCAACGGGGGCAGACCGGGAATGAAAATCGATCTAAAATTTTCAATAACAAGACAAAAACAAAACATCATTACTATAATAGAAACGATAATTTCAAACAAAAAGCAATATTTCTTCATTCAAATATAAAAACATTCGCTTTTATTAAATTATAATATTTATCAACGCAAAATAATTCGAGCGGCTCAAATTTGCATCGGCCCAGGCGGGTATCGCACACTCATCGTCCCTGATTCTTCGGCTCCCCGTAATACATAATAAGAAGACATTCCGTCGTCTTGGTTCTCATTTATCAACACTATCCGGAGACTGTGAGAGTTATAGCAACTGTATACCTATATCACCGTCTGAACACGTACTGAAATCGTACTAATTCACTATCGTGTCGCACTTTCACAGAAGTTTCCGTGCGTCGAAATTCACTCTATACTGTCACTCGTCACACTGTGATAATTGGTAATAATACATTGACGATGTCTTTGCAACAGTTGTAACACTTATTATCGTGATCACTATTACTGTATCGTTGCGTGGACCAGGTTTAGAGTAACAATACTTTGTAGCGAGTAGCCGGTCCAACTAATGGCATAATGCTGCATGTACAGTTGTAATATCGTTGTACAAACAATTAGCAAATCGTTTGTTTTTGCCGTGGTATATTATAGGGGTGCAGACGCGAATAAAAGAGCAATAAAAAAAGAAGAAAAAAAAAAAAAAAGGGTCCCCGTGTCAAGGAACAAATAATACATAAAAACTTCACCTCGGCGGAATATTTTATTTATTTTTTTACTTTCGTTCCGCTTGGGGGATTGTTATACGCGCTGCAGTTGCTACACAGGGGTACACATATAAATCTTTATTGTCGTATTTTTTTTTATTTTTTTTTTTTTTTCTGTACAACTTAACTGCGCGCAAAATATATTATGATATATATATAAATATTGAATGCATATTGCGATCAAAACTGTATTGTACGAGTTAATAAATTGTTTATTATACCGGAGACAATCATTATATTGCGAGGCGTCGACGCACACATAATCTCGGTCGTTTTAATATTATATTTTCCGGACAATATTGATCAAAATAATAAAAAAAAAAAACAAAAAAAAAATGATCTACCCACTCAGTAGGGTAGCAATAACAATGCTCGCGTATTACATTATTATACGGCCAATACGCCCGCAATGCGGTATGTGATTATTATTGTATTGTACACGGTACGAATAAATTCAATTATTTTCCTACGTCTAAAACACGGTACTGTAATATATTTCGCTTGTCGGTCGAGCATAACGTTTACGTGTCATATGCGTGTGATGTGTATACCGTCCCGCTCCGTGTTTGTCCTCGACAATATATTTTGTGTGCGAACTTTTAAAAATATGAACGCATTCTGGTTTTTACGAATTTGTATTGTAAGGATAATTTATTTTAAAAAATATTGATGTCTACAACATTTTATAATGTTACACAGACGAAGAAATTAATTAGATCTAGTAAAATATACTAAGCCTCAATATGAACCAGAGTAAATACATGGAGATTCATTTGACATGCTCGCCCCTGACAAAACTCGCAAAATTAAAATGTCTGTGAATAGCTCAAAGATTACTTAAATTTTTTTGAAAATTTTACCACGTCTAGAAAAGACAAACATGATTTTTTGTCCAAATTTCAAGTTTGTCGTAAATTCCCCGTTTTTCTTACGTTTTCTTTCACTTTTTCTCTTTTATTGGGAAAACTGCCGGGAAAATAAAAAAAAATAATCTCCTTAAAGTACCACCCCAAGACATCGTATCCATCGGAGCAAGATTTCTGGTAGAATTTTCGTACAGAGTATAAAAAAATAAACAAATTAGTAAAACCAATCCGTTCTTCGCTACACTCAGAATCTAAAGGACAAAAGGTAAAACACGGTTTACTCTTGAAAACCTATCTTAAAAATTTATTTAGAAAATAACCGGAGAATAAAACTAACACTGACGGGTGTACCACTGTTGTAAGTGAGAAGTCGAGAAGGTACAACTTAATGTCTATTGCGTATATTGCCAACAAAAAACCGAAATTCGGTTTTACATCTTTTGAAACGCTATAATTTGATTGAATGATTTTCTACAAATGTTGATGTTAAATCAAAAGAACGCTTATAAAAAAAAACCTACCACATTACGATTAAATTTATTTTTTCGACAATTTGCAACAGTTTCTGTCCGGCCAAAGAACTGTGTCCACAATAAACTAAATATAAAATCTAAAAACTCGAAAATGTCGCTAAATGGGCTGCAGCCTATAAATAATAATAATAATTGCCAGAATACTTTGACAATTTTACCGTGTCTAGAAAACGCTACTAGAAGTATTCCGGGCCGACCTGATGTGACCGTTTCGTCAGCTTGGCAACAATAAATTGAATTGCATAAAATAATTTTAACCACACCATCAAACGCGCACGGCCGACATTATGATGTATCGGTGCCATTACTGACCACGCGGTAATAGTAATTATTTATTATTCAACATTTAAAACCAAAACGTTATAAAATATTGTTAATTTCAATTAAACAGCGAACAATGTACGAGTACATAGAAATCCGGGGAATTCGAATAATGGATTTTGGTATCGGTATAGGTTTGTGGTTGTTGATAATTTTATGGTCATTATTGTACTTATTTATTTTTACATAATATTCATATTAGTCGTTTATAATCAGAAACAGTTAAATATTGGAGGAAGACAAATCAATATTAATCGCGTACCGTGAGCCAGTTGGAGAAACGTCTGTCGGAGCGTACGGTGAGCCGGTTAATGAATCGTCTGTGGGTCGCGATAGATTAGGGAAACCATCTGAACTCCACGCTTCCCGACCTGGACTTGATCAGAGTATACGAGTCAGACGCGTCACGGTTACCGCCGCGTATTTCCTCGCTCAACAACGAGCTCGAGCCGACCCATGTCATCTTGCTACGGAACCGGGACCTTCCCTTCTCGTCGAACCACCTGAGTTGGTAACTGTATGTCTGTGTCGATTCTGTAACTGGTCCGGGCGTCTCGGGTTCTTCCGTAAACGCCATATTGGGCTCCGTAACCGTTTCCGGAGGCCTGCTGTTCTCCACAATGAACATGCCAGCCAACAACTGGAACCGTGACTTTCGGCTCAGCACCACCCAAAACATACCGACCGATGACAGAACCAAAAGCGTCCGGCGCCGGTTCGACTCGATTAGTTTTATGTTATCCACGGACAGAATGTTCGTCTGCACGAATGTTTAATGTTACAGTTATTTATATTGACAACCGTTGTTAATTCCGACAAAAAATTAAAAAAAAAAAAACAATTGCATTTTTTATTTTCAATCCCGTAATTTGCCTATCGATTGCGTGCGTTTTCTTGGCGGGGAATGAACTAATAAACGAATGTACTAATTTTTCATATTTAATTGTCAGCGATTAATAGTATAATTTATAATACGAGTATATATACATGAAAATTATCGGTTTTTGTTTTGTAATGCCCGCAAAAACCGTATTACAAAAGTACCCAGTACCCTACCTACATTATAGCGGTTACAGCTGATGGAATTGGTAGACGGGTGTTTGCGACAGTATTAAATAAGCTTGTGCGAGAAATATTACGAATGGAATGAAAATATTCAAAATTGTTTTATGATTTACCGTTTTTTTGATATAGACGTCGGGATGCATGCAACCCACGTGTTCGTGCAACTGATCGTAGGTGCCCACCCATTGACACGCGGCCACCAGACAATAGGTGTTCGGCTTGTACACGCACGTCCGTTCGTGATCTGGTACGTCGCGGACATAATACATCTGGTTGCAGCCGAACTCCCGGTAAGTGCACGCCAGCCTCACTGTTGCCAGAACCTCGGTCAATAGTATAACGGTCGCCATCGATAACGTACTCGTGTCCATCGGTGATCGGCACGTGGGACAGTGGTGCGTGGAGTTGCTGTTCCACAGCTCGTGCAAGCAACTACGGCACGCCGTGTGTCCGTTCTGGCACGCCACATAGGGACACGCCATGTCCGGGGACAGCATCAAGCAGACCGGACACTCGAGCGCTCGTCTAACCTGGTCACTGATGGCCTCGATCTCTGTCCACGCATCCGTCGGTATACCACCTGTCGAGTCCGTCATCGCCGTTGTTCTCGTTGTCGTCGTCATAGCGTCAGCATTAAAAAAAAAAGCGAATCCAATCCAAAACACGAACAATATACGCAAGGACGTTATACTAAACTTTACTAAATTAATGAAATTGAATGTAATCGTCAAATTGGTAACAATCGTCGGAAATTCCAAACACTCGAAACCGTTTGCGTTTACTACGGTTACCGTAAACGAGTTTCGTTAGAAAAAAAAATACAAATTATAAACGAAACTTTTTTTTTTTTTTTCCATGAAAAATAAACATCGCACATACGGAACATGAGTACAGACTATGGTGCAGATGGTTTGGAGAACCAAACATAAAACGCGCTTCATTTTTTCAACTAACTTAACCAACCATAATTGTCGTTGTATTATTATTATGTATGGTAGTGATTTTCAAATCAAAATCGTTCGCAAATATGCACGACTTATTTGAAATATTCAAGGCTTAATTTTCTCTTCGTATTTTAGATTCTTAGTGAAACTGATATCTTTTTAACTGAGGCGTGTCTTTTACTTCGGTTAGGAAAAATTGACCAACGTTTTGATAAAGATTTCTCCGAGCGTCTGCAATTGTATCGCCTTTGTAGTGGTAAAATGGTATGAGATTCTTACTAGAAAGTTCGTTTCGCTTCTACTATCCTTCTGTTGTCACATCCGTCATACTTTTTCCGTGTCATTTGTGATTTATCGCTTCCTAAATATGTGCAATTATTAACTGTTTCCAGTTCTAATATTTGCATGTATACGCTGCTCGGTGCATATACTTACTATACTGTTCCCGTAGTGTTGTGCCAGTTGTCCCCATATGAAATGGCCCATAAAACATGCGTTTCTTTTAGATTTGAAGTTAGTCAAGTTATAAAACATATAATGCGCATGCCATTATTTCACCTTAGTATGACATAATATCGTTGACAAAGCAACACCGCTATCAACCGGACAACGTTCTCTCGTCAGCAATGGGTTTTTTTGTTAGTTTTTTTTTTTTTTTTTTCCGCTCTACAGTGTGACGGCATACACCCGTCCAAGTCGTCTGCATAGAAACCGTAATAATAATGTCGTGCCTGTAAATTGGACACCGCTCGCGCCCATATTATTATTATTATTATTATTATTATTACCGTCATTATTGTTGTATTACGGCGATTGAAACAACAATCGTGTTAATTTCTCTCTGTACGAACCCCATAATAATTTATCGGATCGATTATGAAATTGATTAAA
Source organism: Cinara cedri (assembly GCA_902439185.1). Taxonomy (NCBI): domain Eukaryota; kingdom Metazoa; phylum Arthropoda; class Insecta; order Hemiptera; family Aphididae; genus Cinara; species Cinara cedri. Next base: position 162,939 of record CABPRJ010001478.1, on the reverse strand, counting down.
CCCATTTCTATTTCGATTGCGAATGACTTGTGCGTGGCGTACATTTTACATGTATATTGGTGAGCATTCGGCGTACACTTTCACACAATGACGGCTGATCGAATCGATTTTACGACGGATATCGACGTAATTATTTTCTGTACACACCGTTGCGAATTCGTTTGGACGCGCGCACTGGGGAGACTGCATTATTATGTATTTATAATGCGCGTGCACGCGCGCAGTCGCAAAAACATCGAGAATACAGATATTTTGCGAAAATCATCGGACGTAGGAGCCATCGTGCGCTAAAATGGATTTGATTGTTATTTGGCATCGTTATTATTACTAACCCTCGAACACGACGAATTCGCAACAATGTACAGTGGCGATCGGTATAACATTATTATAGTGCATCACGGTGTACACTGCGTGGATCATATATTTTAATGGTGCCGCATTTCAAAACATAAATGCGAAAAAAAAAGTCCAGTTCGGTACGGAGAGATGGTGCGAGTTTGTCGGCTTCGCCGAACAAATAATCGACATCTAAGTGGACGGAATGTTTAAATGTTTAAAAAGAAAAATTATCGATTGTTTATTGCTACGCCGCATTTTTGACTTTGCTAGACTTTTATTGCGATAGCAATAACGAGTTGCACAATCGCACGATTCGTGCAAGCACAAATATTAAATATATTTCGTTTTAAAAAATAATACATTATATTATCATACAGCTTGTTAAGGTGACAATTTACTAATAAACAACAATTTTACTTTTTAAACAATTTAAACTCGACATCCCGTTACCCGTCTTAGATTTCAATTATATTTTCGGTATAATTAACAAACTCGCATCTACCTCGTACCAATAAACTTGACCTCCGTTTGACATTTATGTTTCCGAGAGGATTTCGCTATACGTTTTCGTTTGCGTAACATTACATTCGCATTTACAATACTATACAAATAGGACACGGTATGTTATGCGTGTGTAGGCAGAAGAGTACACAGAACATTGTCCAATGGCGGGGGTTAAATTTAAAAAAAAAAAAAAAAAAATCGACAAAACGAAAAACAATGTTTTGTAAAATGCGCTGGTGCGTTACGTACGATAATATTTGCGATTATAATTTAATGAGTCTTTACGAGCAATTGACAATATTATTGTGCAATGGTTATTATTTTGTTATACGCTGAAAATAGTACCTATTACCTATTATTATTATTATTTATATTTAACACGGCCAAACGGGACGGGATGAAGCGCCCTTAGCAGCCGCCCACCCCTCTGGGTACGACACTGTTTATAGGCGCCCACCGCAATCGTCTACATGCGGATGTTATACGGTGTGCGAGAATGATAATAAACGGCGACGAAATCGACATTTATTATTATAATAATATAATATAGTATCCCGTAATGACGCGGCCGCATAAAAGCCATTGTAATTCATAACACAGAGTGGTGTATTATTGTGTATACGTATATACGGAGTGAGCGTATAGTTGTTATAATATACGACAGACGTTATCGGGTCCCCGAGGTGAAATAATTCAAAGTGTCGACCACGAGGACGCGACCGATGTTTGCACGCGCGCGCCGCTGCGGGCTTCCGCGTACACGTAACGGCGGTAGGTGCGCCCGCTCTCTCGCCGTCAGTCAGAGTCCGTCCAAACTTCGTGACGACTAGGAAGTAGTTTTATTGCCATCTCCCTCTCCCTGCGCCGTAACCACGCTCTCGCCGCGGTGTGCGTTCGGCAGCAGTCACGCGAATCCCAAAGCGCCGACGGCGTCAACGAAGCACGCGGTGGTACATATATGTGTATATATATTTTATATTTTATAAATATGTAAGTGTAGTATTTGCGTGTGTGTGTGAGTATACGCGACCACACTGACGTAATAATGAATAATTAAACACGGCTGCACACTATATTAAAAAAAAAAAAAAAACAGTATTATACGCAAAACTCCAAACACACACACACATCACGAGCATTGTCAACCTAATATTATTATATCGTGATTATCGTGTGTGTGTGTGTGTGTGTTAGCCGCGTCCAATATTTTGATGACCCCCGTGTGAGTATAACATTATATGATAGTATGGACGTGTGTGCGCGGATAAGTCCGTCACGAACGTCAGACGTAATTTTCACATTTGTGCGACTATATAATATTATACAAATAGAGCGCGCGCCATTATATTATTATCGTTTTTATAGTATAGTAGATATAGGTACGTATACGCCGAGCGGATATCCGGATATGCACTTACCCTTTACTTGATAATTACTATTATAACATTAGGCCGGGATACCACCGTATAGGCGCACACTGTGCTTACCCACTGGGGGTATAATATTGGGTGTCGCCGGTTTCCGCCAAAACCTTTTTCCGTCCGTTATAAATTATAAGATTTTAACGTTTGGGAACCCCTTCGCCAAAATATTTAATAACATTGTTTTTATTTTCATATCATTTTTATCATGGCGCTTAGTTATCGGTTAATCAGTCACGTTTTGATACACGTATACACTATAATGTCAATTGTAATTTGTGGGTAGTCAGGTTTACTACTAATTATTTTCGCGGACATGGCTGGACACGGAGACACGGACAACGCTGAAAATAATTCCGACAAATCGGACACATTTCTGATTAGATACATACTAGGTATATTATCGACGCATAAAAACGCATAATATAATATATGTATATATTATAGTATATAATATGTATCTCAAAATGTGACTTATTAACCGATAACTAAGCGCTATGATAAAAATTATATGAAAATAAAAATAATGTTATTGAATATTTCTGTAAAGGGGTTCCCCCCAAACGTTAAAATCGTATAATTCATAACTGGCGAAAAACGCAAAGGTCATTTTTGGCGGAAACCGGCGGACACCCATAATATTGTAATTACGCGTGTAATTAGGTACGGAATCCGTCGCGCCTATCGAAACACCCGTGCCAGGTCACATTATAAAATACACGAGTATAATACTATAATAACGAGCGGATTGCCCCCGCCGAATCGTAACGGATTGTCCACAACGATAAACCCTTGGAAACGAAAATAAATTGCTCCGAGCGGAATTAGGTGTGTTAGTCTTACTGTCGAAAAGGCGGAAACCTGACTGCAAAGAAAACTACGAGAAAAATTAAAAACTGACCTCCACAATTCATCGACTAGATCATACGAAGAAGTGCATTGATTGTAACACAATATTTCTGGTAGTCAATTTTGGTACAACATACAGAGAAAAAAAAACACATGGAATAAAATCAATGATTTTTTCACTGCACTCAAAATCTTTTAAACAACTAAAATAAAGTTTTTAACATATGTAGACGGTTGTTTAACGACAATCTCTTGGTTCGAACGCGATTGGTCCATATCAATCATTGGTCTAATGTTAAACCAGGATATTAAACTATTGGGAGTGAAAGTTGTCTTGATATACTTATTTTGATTTGATTTGAAGCGTCATTTTGTAAACCAACTTTCCATATGATCGAAGTGGTTTTGTAGACTAGTTAAAGCAATCAGTGGATTGGACTTGATAGACATTATTACCTTATCATCAACGTAATCGGTCACTGATGTGTTAGTTGTGGTTATTTGGTCAAAAACAAAGATTGTATAAAGAATCGGAGATAAAATTCGGCCTTAAAAAATACCAGCGTTAATGGCTGCTATATCTGAGAGCTTTTTTTATTTTTAAAAAGAAAAAAATATGTATTAAACAATAGTTAAAAACGTTTTCCGTGCCTGATTGATCATAATATTAAAAATCCCGCATAATGAAGGAAATTCTGAACAATGATTTATAAAAACAACCAAAATTAGGACTGTAAAAGAAATGTGTTCGTTTATTATGTACACATTTTAAACCTTTTCCTTTACGTATTAAATATTGCCTTTGTGACAAGGTCTGAAACATTTAATACTATAGTCGAATTTTCCATGAAATACTTAATTTTTCAAAAAACGACTTTTGTAAAAACTATTTGGGATCATATATTTTAAATTGTTACATTGACTTCATTTTTTACCCTTATTTTTGCAATTGAAATCACTATCCACTTTTGATTTTTAATCAAAAAATTCCATAAATAGATGAAGTTTCAGTTTAAATACATTTTCGTGTTGGAATTTTTAATTTCCGTCAACCCGTTGATGACATATTTCATTTTTAAAGGGGGAAAGCAATTAGGAAGACTGTATATTATATAGTTAATTAGTGAGTATCTATGAATTCGAAAAAAAAAAAAAAAAAAGGTACGACGCACAGGGGACTTGTGTGCTCAAAATACACTCAAACATATTACGTCGGGGATTTATTTTACTAATTAAATTTAAATATGATTGCATTAAATTAAAAATCCTATTACCATTTCGTGTGGATACAATATACTTACCTTCAAAATTATCATAAATTTAAAACGCATTAATTTAGTTCAAAAGTTCGTGAATTCGATCAATTTTGATTTTCGAGGTATTGAATGGTGACAAATACAAAAGTTTAAAAATTGCCCAGATATATTTCGGTGAACATTTCTTGATATTCAAAACATAAACAAAAGCTATAGTTCAAAGTTTGACAGGTAGGTAGGTATTCAATTATTCATATATAGGTACATATTATTATTGTTTGATTTTCGAAATAATGGCCGGGTACGCCTTATATGTAACTGATGTGTGTACTTATTCAACTATCGATTCATTATAACCTTGTCCGAAAAAACGTCTATATACCTACCTAAGTATATGGAAAAATATCACCTTTCACTACAGTTGAAAATTCCAAAAATCAGAATTTCAATTTAGACATAATTTAACCATAAAAATGGGTTGAACATGCTTAAAACATCACCATGTATGTATGTTCTTAATTATAAAACCAAACCGTAATAAAATGTTTACAATAATAGTATAATCGAAATAAAAATAGGGGTGGTATTATTATTAAAAAAAAATGTAAAGTTAAGTACACGTTTTTAGTATATTTACTATATTTTTTTTTATAAGTGATGTTTACCTCTTCCCTCGAAAATAAAAATATTCGTTTATTTTATACACTTTAAACTTTTTCCTTTACCTATTAAATATTGCCGTTGACAAGGTCCAAAACATTTGTTACTACAGTCAAATTTTACACGAAATACTTAATTTTCACCCGGCCTACTTGTCGCCGTTACAATATTTTATTTGTTTTTAATACAATTGATTTAAAATAGGTAGTTATGGTTGTCAAGTTTTTATTGCATTTTAGTGTATGGGAATATTTAAAATCAGATATTTCCAAAGGAAACATGACATTTAAGCAAACAAATAGTTGCGGGAAAGGTTGAATGTTGAAACACCCAAAAAGTAAATTATTATTGATACCTACTTATACCAGGCATTTGCAAAATGACACCCCGCTGGCTTCATTTGGGGGAGGGGTCTGTTGAGGCGGAGAAACCTCCCCAATAACAATTTAACGGTTCAAATCGTAATAAAATTCAGCCGAAATTGTGTCACTTCAATCGGCTTAAACAAGAGACTGAAGCGGAAAAATGATTTGGGCATTCACATTTACTAAAGACAAAATTTGAACTAATTTTTCTCTTTTTTTTTTTCTAACCACAAACAGTTCTCTCGGTGAGTTTTTTTTCGATATCTTCACCGACGACTCTATATACTGTTATTGATAACCGACGTATAACAACAACAATTAACCAAAGTTATTGTACCTGTTAATTTTTTATGTATGTATTTATTCTGCGGTCCTATCCACATCTTCCGCCCTCCCCGCCCTTCGCCATAACTACAACACTTAACTCGTGTTCGTAAAATAAATAAATAAAAAAAAAAAAATGTTTGTTTTTTTTTAAAAGCGCGCGTTCCGACAAATAATATTTCTGCAAAGTTATAGGGCCCATTAATATGCGGGTTTGCTGCGAGCAGTGCAATATATTATAAGTAAGTATATATTATATGCATAATAATATGGTACTGTTGTATATTGTGGACGAATTTGCGGTTACCGGAAAGGGAAGATACCTGTGGGAATCGTTCAGGTCGCTTGCGCCCGCGTATACACGTCGCTCGCTGCATATTATTACGGTCGGAACGGTTATTGCAGCGGTTAGTGGCGTCGATTTGTCAACAAGAACTCGGCGGCGACGAACGTATTAAAATCACTCTCCCCCGTTCGCTGCGCCACCGCGGCGGCGTCGGCCGGCCGGCCGGTTGACTGATTACGTCGCGATTAACGGCACGCGTCACGTATTCGCGTACACCGCGTACCCAACTATTGTACGCGCGCGCGTACGCGGTGGCCGACCGAATAACGGGTTGCGGCGGCGGCGGCCCGACTCGAGGACGTCGACGACACACGGCGGCGCCCGCGGTGATGGATTTCCGCTCGCCGCGGGTTATAATACGACGCGCAATATGTTATACCGACCCCGTCCCGTCCGTTGTCGTCGTCGTCGTCACCGCCACCGCTCTGCGGTCGCGCCTCTAAAGGGACCGCGACTCGGACGCACGGCGATCGATCACCGGTGTCGGCAGAAGCGTCGTCGTCGACGGCGGACATTATTATCCCCGAAACGATCCATCGAGACGACGACAACGATAGGTAAACGTAATATTATTACCTCTTCTCGTGCTATGCGTGCAAACGTACGATTTATTTATTTTAATATTGACGGGCTGCACAAGACAGATCGATAATTATTGGAAACGCGAAAATCAAAATATTTATAGTGTTTATACTGAGCTGATATACTCTTATTGCAATGGTTTTTATTGCATATACTCTCCCCGTGGTTTATTATTGTTATTATTATTATTATTATTATTATTATTATTTTTTTTTTTATAAGCAAAATGGGACAAGTTGAAGCAAGTGAACATATCTATTTGAAGTTGATTAGAACAAAAATACAATAAATGTTTGGAGTGCAGAGGCTAACGGGTACGTAGCAGGGTGGTCCTATTTAAATAATTTCATATTTTTGTCGGGACTCCTCTAGATATTTTTGGGAAGCATATAAAAATAACGTCTACGAAGTTTGGCCATAATAAGTCAATCCTAGGACGCGGCGTAAGGGGATTAACATTTTTCCAAAGAGTAGTATTTTGTAATTAGTCAGTTTATTCAAGTTTATGTTAAAACTACAGCATTTAGAGTAAAAATTGATAGATCCTTAATTGTGGACTATAACAATACCTAAAAAAAACAAAATTGACAATTTTGTTGCAAATCTATTACTTTCCGAGAAACATCATAAAATATACAAATAATTAATTGTGTTAGTTATATTTGTCAATAGAAAAGTAATTTGGAAAAAATTAATAATATAATAATAAAGTAAAAACAAAATTATTAAAACGGTTAATACTCGTAAATAAATAAAGTAAATAAAAAATGTACACATGTTTCACATTTTGACTGTTATATACCTGATGAGGAATTTTTAATTCGAAACCGGTCGTATAATACACTTATCATAATACTCCGGATGACGCATTCATTGATTTATTTATTTTATTTTTATATAAAAATGTTTTATTTATATATTTATTTACTTTATTTAAGAATATTACCGTTTACGATAACGTTTAAAATTGTAAATACGTTTATATTTGATTAGTATTAACGATAAATTCATTTTATTTTGGATCTAATTTGAACTTTAGGACTCGCAACTTCAATGTCGAATTTATTGCGTAAATCGAATATTATTTTAACGTTTTTCAAGTGTTTAAGTTTATACATTTTATACATACATCACATAGCTTAAGAAGACGGATTGGTCTTATACGATGGGCAGAATCGTGACTCATGAGTAGGACGAGTTATAGTCAATACGTACAACCCACGAAGCACCGAAACTCATGGTGGGCCACCTTAATCTGAACACTTGTGTCAGATGTTTGAGAGTCTAAAACAATTGAATCTTCTTCGAAAAATGATTAGGAAAAAAGTAAAGAAATTTCAATAATCAAATAACTAGTAAAAGGAAACGTTATCACGGGCTCGCAATAGAACTAGTCGTGAGTAGTTAATGTATTATAATACTATATTATGTCATTGCGGTCGTAATATACGAGTTTTATTATTAATAATTTTTTTTAATGCTCTTTTAGTTTCCAAGTTGAGTACCTACATGGGAATTATCACTATGAATATATATACACGTGTGTGTGTACGTTTGCGTTAACTTTACCTTTTACTGTAAAATTAATTAGAGTATATAATTATAGAATGTAAATGCTTAAAAATTAAAAGTTTCAGCCATAGCGTAAATTCGTTCGCGGTTCTGAATTAAACACAACATAAGTACCTAACAACAACACGTATACTGTGCTCCTGCGTTATACTTTCCCCGAAAAGTTATACATATAATGTCCTATGATCAACATGGCGATGGCATGTAATGATTTCTTAAATATCACGTTTAGTTTTTTAGCACTTATTAAAAATAAATATATAAGTTTAAAATGTATATGCTTTTAGAATCTAAATTCTATGTAATGTGTGGAATTAAATACATATATAATATCCGTAGAAGTATTTTATATTTTTATTAGGTATGGTACCTATAAATAATCATTTCTAATTCACTAGCTGCTTCCGTTTAAAAATTGATTCATAATTATCATCGGCTTAACTTATCAACTATTTTCGCGTTATTAATAACTAGCTGTTCCGCGCTCTGCGCTGCCCGTGCTAATTTTGTATTCTTTTTAACTTTATTTCCGTTTTGTTTTGTCCGTATCAATATATTGAACTACAAAAAATAAGTGGAAAGTGAGTAGTTAGCGGAATAAAATTATTCTAATGTATCATACATTTTTTTTCATTCGTGGTTCCATAGATACCCACACAACACAGAAATTAAACTATATATCCACTATAATGACCCTAAAATTATAAGGACATAATAGTACTATAATGTTGTTACTGTACCGACCGAAAAATACAAAAGTTCAGAGATGACGTTTTACATTTTTATGTGTATTCACTTTTCACGTTAGCACCGACGAAGATCAAATTTAAATTCTATCCGTTAATATAATGACGCAATAATTTTATAACTAACATATTATAAATACCAGCTTCCTGCTATTTGCAATCTAATGTAATCTAATCTAATCTAATCTAATGTAACTTGCAATATCATGTGATATGCTGAAACATTTTAAACAAATAAATAAAAAAAAACTTTTCACTTACCCATCCAGTACAGCACATAATTTTTTGTTTTTTTTTCATTTATGTTACCAAGGTAGTCCATTTTATTTAAACCCAATAATAGACAGACTGTTTATTTTAAGTTGTTATAGTTGTTATGGCATTTTTATTTCTGTTTATTATTTTAAATTTGTTTTCATTTCATCCGTGTTATTATGGTAATCCATAATTCAACAAAAATAATTTAATTTCGTACAAAAATTACCTAAAAACCTTTCACTTCCTATTTTATCTCCTTTTATTAAGTTTTATTTTCGTGACAAAATGTAGCCTATGTTTTTCTCCAAAGTCACTCCTATTGCTATACCAAAATTCATCAAAATCCGTTCAGTAGCTTTTGCACCAAAGAGTAAAAAACATCCATCCATACATCCTTACAAACTTTCACACTTATAATATTATTGGTAGGATATTGTTATAATTTAATTTGCTTTACTGTCTAATATTTGACCGTGTCATGTGTTGTTTGCTCAAATCATCATAATAATAATAAAAAAAAAAATCAAATTAGCACTATCAATTATTTGAGTGAATACAGCTTTATACTATTATACCACGATGACAGAGTTCCGTCTTTTCAGACATCATTTGACACAATATGCGATTATTATACATCACTTGGATGATAAATTCTATAGTTTTTATTTCAAAGGTGAAGTGTGTGACGGTGTTTCGCGACCGGTACAAAATAATATTAAAGTGGAAGCGGACTATCGTGGGGTGAGAGGACACGGCATATAATAGAGACACATTTTATTATGTCAGGACCATTTAACACATGATGACTGCGGTCGTATACGGAGATATAGAGCAGATGAGTTTAGCACATATCGGTCGTTGAACACTACTGTGTACACTGTACATTACATATAGTACGTTTAATTCATTAGCCCGAGTTTCTATTACTACCGTCTACCAAATACACAAACGCACACACACACACATACATACTGACGCAAGTACACCCGAACACGCTTACGTGCAAGCAAATGTATGGATGTTTGGTGTGTGTATGTGTATTTGTGGAAGCAGAAGAGAAAAATGCATTCGTTATATACATATAAATACAACCGTTTTAATCATGCGGTTCAGTGGTTTGTTGTTGCCCATTTTCCGTCAACAACGAGGGTTTCATTATACATACAATTATGCGGATTTCTCAAGAAACAATTTTCTAAATTGTTATGTACAAGAAACCTGCAAACGATTTTCAAAAATAATATTTCGACAGCAAAGACGAACAAAATTCACCTTTTTTGTTCTATTACCTGATGATGATCATTTTTTTAATTGAAATTGGTCGTAAATACCTACACATAACTTTTTTAATACTTTGGGTTTTATTTATTATTTTTCTAATAATGTATTTATTTGTTTTGTATGTTTATGTGTACATTGTTAATTTATTTTATTTAATTAATCAATTAAATATATTTTTTATATCTAGCACGATGGTAGTGGCGCGAGCTAAGTAAAAAAAGAACAAAAGCGCAGTATCCGCGAAAGTATATTAACTGGACCCAGAGTTGTACCATTGAAAAACCGTATTAATTTGTGTTAATCCATCGGCCAACTCTACAGAGCAAATGGCTGAACATAAAATCGTATAAGATATCAATCGATCAGGAATATTATGCAGATGGGAACAGGGTAATTTATTTTATATTTTCATACCAACATAGGTAACTAATTTACATATAAAGCATACATAAATTGTATAAACTTACATAAAACAGTTGATATTAAGAATTTTAATATATTTTTGGTAAATTGATGGCTAACCCACGTTATTTAAACAATCTTACTGATCACTTCTAATTAAATCTGTATATTATGCTACTTGATTATTACTCGTATTATCATGTTATGTAAATATCGTCAACAAATGAAATAATATAATATTGTTCATGTATGTACTATATACCAAAACTTTACAATGTGATTATTTAGTACATTTCACCATTACTGATAATAATAAATTATTACTATGAAGATTATTTATTTTTAGATTGCAGGGGCAGATAAGCCCACCTGGACACCGGGATTTTCCCGGTGGCCCGCTACTTATATTGACGAAAATAGGCCAATGAAAAATACTGCTATTATACATAAACACGAATATTTAACGTTAATAAAAAAATATAATAATACTGTATTTTTTAAATTTAAATCTAGTTTAAATGAACATAATAAATTATCATTAAATAACTACTAAATTACCATTTGCTTGTCTTGGAATTTGAATAATATTTTTGAGTTTGACTCACAGCTACTGTCATCAACTAATAAACCTAAATAAAAGTACCTACACGTTTATCGTACTCTGTTATTGAACACAGACGTTACAGTGGAATTTTGTTTAACTATAATCATTTAGTATATACATTCATAGTATTATGTACCAATCTATCTGTATTTAAATTCTGCAGTTTAGGCAAGTACATTTTTTCATATTATAATTTACACCTATTTAAATTACTACAGCTTTTATTTATATTGGATGGTAAAACAAAAGTACCTAACCTAACCGATACCGTATAGGTTAGGTATATAGTGATATTCAGATAGACATATTTACATACATTTTTCGTAATTAATCGAATAAAAATTAGAACCAATTATTTTTTTTTAAATACATAAAATCATTCGAAAATAGATTAGGAAGGGATGGATAAACATAAGTATACGCACGAGAGGCGGCATCCTCCCCTGCGAGATTTTTTACCGAAATATGTTTTAAAAAAATACGATGTTAGATATATATTTTTTTTGTTTATATTAAACCTTAAGTTACCCTTGATTTCGTGCATTAATGCAAAAAAGGGAGGGGCCTTTAGAGAATTATGACTCCCTCCGAATACTCATCCAAGCCTTCTAAAATAAAGTCTTCATCAAGTAAATACTAAGTATACATAGTCAATATTATTGGGCCTTTAGCCACCTTTAAAAATATTGGCATTATTTTTGCTTATGATTTTTATATAAGTTTTGATTTTAAAATGCTCTCCCTTGCCAAAAAGACCTGCACACGCTTATAGGGATAAGTACCAAAAATCAGAAACTAGTATTTATTAATACATTTAATTAAATACATTAATTTTACAAAATAAATAAAAATAATAAAAATAAAAATTTGTTTGTTATCATTTAAATTCCTCCCTTACTATACCAAGTTTAAATTCTAGAACTTCGTATAGGTAATGGTATATGAAAAACCTTTTTTTTAGGACCCTATAGTATTTTATTAAAATTAAAATATTATAATATTAAATTTATATTTTTTTTCTTAACAAAAAAAAAAGAGATGGGTGTTGATGCATTTAAGGTAGGGGTAATTTTTTTGTTGAATCTTAGATATGATCATATGGGCCGCTAAATTCTATTATTTCTATTTTTAGATTCTGAGTGGAACGAGAAATGTATTAGTTTTACGATGATGTTTTTAGTTTTTTATCTATGAACAATTTTTCTACCAGCAATTTTGCTCCGATTTTCAATGATAGCACATTTTCTAAAAGAAAATCTAACTGGGGAGATACTTTAGGGAAGTCATTTTTCGATTTTCTTAAAAAATTAGAAAAATAGGGGGGAAACGGAAGAAAAACGGGAAAATGGTACAATATTAAACAAATATTAATTAAGAAAGTATATAATTCATAACTAATTTACCATAATATAGCATATACTGTTGACAAAGGAACATTATCAGCCGAACTCCGCTCAGAATCGTTTTTTCATTAACAATGGTTGTTAACTATTGCGTACAGATATGCATTCAATTACCATCTGCAACCTACCTTCACTACTTCCCACCTACAATAGTTGCTTCACCCGTTCCCATCATCCTAGGACAGATCTTTTTTCTCTCAGACCTATTTATGTGAAGTTACCTACCTAACCTACCTTGTCTAAAAAACTTTTAAATATTAATAAAGATTTAAAACAAAAGAAAACATTTTTCTATTGACTATTATAAATAATTTTGTATTGAAATTTAAATACATATACATACCAAGAAGAATACAAGGTAATGCGGGTAGATTATCTTCTACACTACAATTATAATCAGTAGAATATGCTTTCTGTCTTATTTGGTTTTAGGTAAAAAAGTATAGTTTAGTTGTCTTTAACAGCCTTTTCTTTTTCTTTAATTAGATTTTTTGCTTCACTAAACATTCTAATATTTTTTTCATTTAGGGTTCCTTTATAAAAAAAAAAACAACTAAATCTGACATTCGTCGATTAGTAAAACTAATTATTGTTAAACCCCTTGAAGCATATTAGCACATAGTATAATACCATTATACCACGTGTTAAAAACGTATATTTAATATTTATACTTAATATTTAAATGTCGTTTAAGTATGATTTCTTTAATTGGACACATTGTTTACACATAAAGATAAAAACCTTCTCCATTTTGTTATCACTATACTAACGCAAATACAATTATTATTATGGATTATTATTGCATATAATTGCACAAAAAATTGAAATTATATTTTTAAAATCGGGGATACATAGTAATGAGAAAAAAAACTATAGGCCAGTTGACCCCCTCAACCCTCCTCCCCGAGACTGCCTCTGAAATAGCCTAAAAATAGCTAGAATATTTTGAAAATTTTACCACTTCTACAAAAGGCCAATATAATCATTTCGTGAAAACTAAAGGTCTCAATAATAATTTTTAACCGAAAAACAACAAAAAACCCAAATGCCGTATTTCCTACGATTTTTCTCGGTTTTTCGTAATTATTAGAAAAACTGTACGAAAAATCAAACAAATACTTTCTTACTTACAAACTAAAAAAAAAATTGTTTTTATATACCATAGTACAACCAGTAGATATCTTGCAACATTCCGAATCTAAAAGCTACACACAGTACAATAACACTATAATATAGTAAATATCGCTCTCCCAAAAACCTAAAATGAAAAATATCGGTACATTTACCTATTTACCTAAATAAATCATTTATCAGGCAAATATTAATACGTTTACAATTTGCAAAATATAATTAAGTGCAATTTATAAAAATCTATAAGCTGTTCTAGTTAAACATTATTCTACGGGCGACAGGGCACGTGCATTGTAATAGTATAATTTTGCTGAGCTCGTTTATGACGCTAAAATAATTCACATGTAGAATATAGTATATAGGTAACTACTATAAACAAAACATTATCACGACGTATGACGAGGTCTCCATTGCAATTCAATGACCATAATATTAAAACAAATCAAATTATTCACGACTGACGCACGAGAAAAAACTTTGTTATACAATGTCTTCTAGTATTTTATTTTTAAATATTACTATTTAGATTCTGAACGGAGCAAAATATGTATTGGTTTTAACGTTGTTTCATTTAATTATTTATTTATTTATGTTTATTATTTTGTACACGTCTGTAAACAACATTTCTACCAGAAATCTTACTCCGTTCAAAAACTTTATAGAACTTTAATTATAGAACTGTTCTAACTGATCTAGTTGGCACAGTGGGTTTTTTCCCTGTAGTTTTCTTAATAAGTGGTAAACGATACAAAAATAAAGCCGGTTGTCAATTAATCATTTGGCAAACGGTATTTATTAGAAAAACTATTGGGAATATAGACATGTAATCGAATAAATCACAACTAGACGAAAAATCCATCTTTTTCAAGTTACGACACAAATTATTTGGAGCATTTTCATCACTGAACGAAAAATTTTTCTCGAGAAAGAACCACATTATATAATATTATTACACACTACAGAAAATATAATCATGAAACTTTCAGAATCTAACATTTGAAACTGAAAAATAGTACAACGAATGGAAATTGAAAATTTGCTAAAAAATATTATGGGTATGAGCACTTTTGAATAGTTTAAACTATCGATAGTTTACATATTAAACGTCAATTATTTCGAAAAACCGATCGAATATATTTTTCCCATAACCGAATAAAAACTATTAGAATAGTTTTTTCCGTAACTGAATTTCGATTCGAATTCAAGCTATTCGAAAAGTTGTCAATCTATACAGTTCGCGACCGTGCCTAACTATTCTCGGTTGTGGCCACCACTGGAAATATAGTATACAATCGCTACTTCTGGGCATCATGATTCGTGCAACGTCGCCGACCCATCATACGTATAATATGTAAACTCGAAGAACGAAAAATAAATTGAGGTTAATTATACGCAGTACTCGTCATTGTCCGCGTATACGCTCGCGTAAAGCCAATGCGGAGTAAAACAAAAAAACGCATGCACGCTGCCGACGTGTTAGTATCGTGTCGAATACAAAATGCATGCATAATATTATATTGTATGTTATGGGTGTTTTTAAAACGCGTGAGCGAAGAAAAAAATTATGATGTGTTTTGCGGCCGTTGCAGACGACGGGGGGAACGCGGCGGAGTAACTTGACGGGTGAGGAGGCGGAGAACGTATAGATTAGGGTTAGTCCGGCAGATGGCGGGAGACGAGGGGGCGGGTGGGCGACCGAGGAGTGTTGGCACGATGAATAATGACCGAGTCTGGGGGTGAGGGGGCAATATGGTGGGAAGGGTAGTGAGAGAGAGAGAGAGAGAGAGAGAGAGAGAAAAAAAGAGACGAGCAGAAAGCGCACGCGTTTTATATGTGCAGTAACGTTTCGCGTGGAAAACTATCGTGAGAACGAGTCAGCTGCAAAGGTCATCTATCGCCTATCTTGACACGCCGGGATTACTGAATCTCCACTGCCGCCACCGTCGTAGTCTCTGCCTTTATATATATTATATATGTATTCACACCCGCGGGATGGCGAAAAATCCCATTGTTATTGCTTTGCGCGGTGCTGCTGCTTTCTGCAGCAGCGTTTACTCTGCCGCCACCGCGAAATTCGCGTAAATATATGTCGGGAAACACAAGAGAAGCAAAAAAAAAAAAGAAAAACAATAAAAACGCGGGAAGAAAACGTGCAGATACTAAAACAGCGTTGGTGGGCAGCGGCGGTGGTGAGTAACTCCTATATTGAGGGGAAATCCTCGACATTTTAACGTGTGGTTGAACCCTGGTTTTATAACTGTCCTATAGAGGAAGGCCAAACAAATTCTGAAATGTCTCAAACAAATTTAAACGATTGGCGTACCGAATAACCGTGATACTGACTTCTGTCTATACTAAGAAACCCAAATCCAAAAAGGTAAGTATGCAATTAAATTTAATGACCCACCAAAAAATTGTATCCCGACTCTTCTTTCCTCCCGCTTCCGCCGCCAACTACTTTCTCCGAGATTTTCTATCTTTTTCTAACACATGTGCATTTGGACGTGATTCTAATAAGTTTCAAATTATCTGTAATAAAATGATAAGAGTTCTGAAAACTCTATACTTGAGATCGACTTTATCCTATTTTTTATTTTAACAGTTATCCATATAAATCCTAAAACGAAACTGTACAGAAAAAGCAAAAAATTAATCATAATCAAATCATATTATATTATATTAAAATAATATACCTCTCACAATAACACAATAACTGCAGAGTAACAACTGAATAGGTATTTAATTTATATCGATTGTAGAACTCTCAATCAATAATATTGGTACATTTTTCTGAAGTTATATACAATATACAATGTTAAATCCTACCTGTGAAATTGCTCAATTCATGAAATTACATTATATTTAGAATTTTTATTCATTTTGTGCTGTCAGTTTAAACATAAGGATTTATTTGTCTATTATCAAACCTAAAGGTAAGAATATTATCTCTATATCTGTACGTTGGTTTTTTCAATATTTTAATTTTCAAACGAGTGAAATATTACAATTTAAAAACCATCGTATCTCACTTAAAAATTAAAATATCAGAATAAAATCATCATACAAATGTTCTTACAATTTCTCTCAGAAATCTTGCTCCGATGTATCAAGTGTAGCACAGTTTTCTGAAAGGAAATTTCATCTACTTGGTACTTTAAGGAGGTAATTTTTTGATTTTCCAATAGGTTTTCATAATAATTGGGAAAAAACGTAGGAAAATGGGAAAATGTACGAAATGTATTAATTTCAATTTTGTTGTAATTCAATTAAAAATATTCGTAAATACTTGAAATTTAAACATAAAACTATTGCATTTGCTTTTTCTAGACGACACACAGTAGGTCAGATTTAAATAAAAATGGTCAAAAACGAAAAAAAAAATACTATCACATAGGTTTTGTATTAGATTATCAAAAGACGTTTGTATGCCCATAAATATTGATTTATTTTACGTTCTCTGTTTGTACACGCATATCGTGTTATTGTATTATTGAATTTTATACATTTCTCTTTTGATTTCTTCAACGATTTTGGTGCCATCTGAAAACTAACGAGCTAAGGAATATTTTATGGTATTAAAAAATGAAATAAGTTACATATTTGTTTTAATAACAAAATTATAAATTTTAAATAACTATTTAGATGTTTCATTTTTATTTTTTTTTATAAAAATAACAAATACTTATTATTAGCATTGATTAGTAGGATAATAACTACATAATATTTTCAGAAATTAGATCTATTTTTTAAAAACGTAATTTTTAATTGCACATAATTCCACGATTTTTTTTAATTCGAAAAATTATTTGAAATTTTAGAATGTCACCTATAAATATTTTCCGGCAAGAATTATATTTATTACTTAAAAGATTATCAAAAAGTGATGATGATCGTCCAAACATTTTTTTTCAATATATAAAATCAAAGATCAATGCACTCTTTGAAATAGAAAATGATCTCAAAATAAAAATAATTTTTTTCTTGTACGAATCTGATAAACGATGAAAACGTCAACCACTCCCAATCGTACTCATAAAATTAGGAATGCATATAAAAATTAACAACCCTAAATAAAATTGTACGTTATTCTGAAGATGAGGTTTTAGCTTTAGTAATGGATGCAAAACTAACCAAATCACAGTATACACTAATTAGATTACAGGCGAAAAACAAAAACGCTAATTTATATCCAACTTATCATAATATTAGAGCCGCAAAATCTCACTGTTATTCTGAACAAAAATATATTGATATTTCTGAAATACGCGCAGAAACTCCAAGGTTTACTTGACCATACAGTCGGTCGAATAATTCAATCGATAAATAAATCATGTTTATCATTTTTTGAAAATCAGACATTAATTCTTATAAGTAAATGGGGATTTTATGGCACATCAGGACAGTCTCAATACAAACAAAAATTTGCTAATCCGGATTCTACTTATAGTAATATATTTTTATCATCTATTGTTCCAATATGGTTTTATACTCAAAACAATGATAATGTAGAACTTAAAAATAGTATAATTTTATTTGATAGGTATTCTGTGAATACAATTGTTAGACCAAACAGAAATAAATCATTATACTTAATGATCAACAAGAAAAAGTTGAGTTTATAATGTAGTATTTTTTTTATAAGAATTTTAATATCAAATTTTGACGAAAATCGTCAATATTACGGCCTTTCAAAACACGTATAGCCGAACTACGCTCAGAATCGTTTTTCATTAGAAATGATTAATCGTTACGTATACAGTATATATACTTTGAATTCCTCTCTAAATCCTACCTATTCCCAACTTCTCTTCTATACAACAGCGACCCAAACATCGTGCGAAGTTTTTCTTTTTTTTTTGTTATTATCTCGTATGAATCCGACAACACTGAACTTATCTGAGTAAAAAAAAAATATACATTTTTTTTCATATAGTACTTCTGTGAGTAACTAAAATAGTAATATTGTCATATTATAATAATTCTTATTACACGGTTCGCTAAATTACATTTTATTCAATATAATATTTTCAACAATATTGATATTTATCGTCGTGGGAGGGAGGTGGCTACCAAACAAAAATAACACCCGCACGCTAAAAACCTGAATGCGTCTCCGTTTATAGTCTTTCGGGGAAAATTCGACAATAACAACGAGGTGGACGGGCTCGTACCTCGACGGGAAACAATATTTTACGCGTCTACCAAATTTTATTATTATTCGTTATTATTCACTTTGTATAATATTGTAATATATATATATATATATAAATCATTATAGTGACTATATTAATAATATTTAGCCGCAAATACCGTGGCTGTGGTGGGTTTCATTAAACGACTGGAGGCCCGCTGTCGTCATCGTCGACATCGTCGCGACGACGGGGCCAGTTTGGTTTTCGGGCTGCAGCGGCGTGTAATTATCATTACAATGCGACATAAACCGAAAAGGATCAGTTTTCGCTCGAGCTATTTTATATTATTATTATATTATAATAATAATGTTCTTGGGACGACGCGCGTGGAACGGTTTCCCATAAACCTCCTTTCATCGCGATGTGCAAACGACACAGTGGTGGTGGTGATAGTAGTAGTGGTGACGTCGAAATTTGTTTTATTTAAATCCGTTCGATTTATACCACCACCCTACTCGAAAAATAATCCCTTATAATAATATTATGTCGTTAAGGTTTATTGTAATCTATAATCCGACTGTGTTTGATTATTCATTACGAGAATAAGGTAACATATTATGCCACACGGAGGTTTACAATTTTTAGTTAGATGATATAATAATATATTTTTTTTTTTTTTAAAGACTGATACTGCTGATGTATGTGTTCCAGTGTTTTAATAGAAAAGTCGAAAGGGAGAACATATAGAGAAATCGTATTTATATCTGTTACAACAATAAGCCATTGTTAACGAAAAAGGATTCTGAGTAAAGTGTCATTAGACTTATTCCCCCCTGTTGCCCAAGGTACCCCAGAAATAAACAAAAATTATACAAAAAAAAAGACAGTTATTCCTATTAGTAAAAAAATTAAAAGACAAATTAAAAAATTATTTCCATAATGCACTAACGAGATGAAAAATTCTACAAGGAAATTGATGCATAATTTTTTAGAAGAAAAGTTGTTTACAGCTACAACAAAGAAAATCAATTTATTTCTTTAATTTATACCTATAAGTAACGATAAACCATTGCTAACGAAAAACGATTCTGAGCAAAGAAAAATCTAAAATAAAAAGAATAATAAAAAACGAAACAAACGTTTGTTTTAAAAAGATTAAAAGATTAAAATAATAAAAACTTAATAATAACCTAGAATAAATGAAAACGGCTACCAATGACAACCTTATCTTTAATCTTTTTTAACCTAAAGAAACAGTTTTTCCTCGATATCTCAAATATTTTCACAAAATGACATTTCTAAATTACCAACTAAAACCAAAATGTAAAAAAAAGGCCTTTTGTCATGTTTTGATCGGAACAAGAGTTCCCGGAGAAAAAAAAGACGTCTTATGACAATAGGGATGGGTGCAGTGAATGTTATAAGTAATTTAATGTATACCTGTAAGCAATTATATAAACCATTCCTTACGAAAAAACGGTTCTGAGCGGAGTTCAATTGGTAGTGATGCTTTTTCAACAATATGTGAATGCCATATTGTAATAAAATAATTAAATATGTATTTTTTTTAATAATACTTGTTTAATGTTGTACCGATTTTCCCAGTTTTTCACATTTGCTGAGAAAACTCCGGGGAAAATGGAAAAACGACCTCTTTAAAATACCTCTCCAGTAAAATTTCCTTTCAGAAAGTTGCTATCATTAAAAATTGGAGCAAAATCGCTGGTAGAAAAGTTGTCGACAGAAAAAAAAATTATAATATTAGGTATATTTATTATATTTTGTAAATTTTCCCGTTTATTTTTCGATTTTTCGCATTTGATGAAAAAACTCTTAAGAAAATTGAAAAATGTTCTGTTTAAAATACCCACACTAATTTCTTTTCAGACAAGATGCTACACGTAAAAATCGGAGCAAGTTCTCTGGTAGAAAAGTTTTCCAAAGAAAAAAATAAATAAACATCTTTATAAAACCATAAGCTTCTTCGCTTCACTCATAATCTAAAACACATATGATAAATTTACGACACTTTCACATCCGGCCATTACACACGTTTGACGACTCCGATTGACTTTTCTCCTGAGTCATCACATGTGATTTTTACCTTTGGGAGTCTATTATGACCGTTACTTACACCTTACGCCACCGTTATCGTGAATCCGTTGTCGTTCGTTTGTTTTTACGACTTTTTTTATACTCAACCTTCCTAACCCTTCCCTCCCCCACACACCACACAACTCCTGTGGTATATTTTGTTGTACTGGACATTCACTTCATATGCTGCGGAGAGTTCCCCTCTCCCCATGTATCAATTTTTGTCAAAGACAAGAGTGTACATATAATAGTAACACAATAATATATTATACACTCTATATCTTTAAATATAAAAATCTCGTGTCTTCCCACACATCGATTCCCATTTTGCCGACAAATAAACCGGTTTTATAAGGTATTGAAAATCTTCCAATTTCACTGATACATAAATCGGTTATATTATTATTTTGAATTTCAATATTATTGTCACAGAGAAATTATTATTACTAAAGAAATGTCAACACCGCAATCGTGGCATAAGCATAAGTAAATATATTCGTTTATTTAGTATTATCGAAAATATAAAAACTTTTGACAATAACAATAGGTAATTAACGATAAGATAGATGTTCAAAATAATTTTCCTTATTATTTACATTATTATTACAAGTTTAGTACAGTAACAGTTTAAGTAAACTAGTGTAATTCCTACAAAAACGAGTTGTTTTATCATAACTCATGAGCTATAGTAGGATGGAGTCATGAGTACTTCAAGCGATGAACATCACAGGTAAGTAATGGGCTATTCATTAAGAGTTCCTTTTTTAAATGCGATTTTATGACAGATAACGAATGAGTCGTATCAAACTGTCGTGTTATTTTTATTTAGTGTTGTTTGACATTTCTTCATGGAAAGACTTAGTCCGGCACAGCGTCTACAAATTATTCAACTTTATTACGAAAATCAGCGTTCTACGAGGGCTGTTTTTCGTAAGCTTAGAGAAACTTATGGTCCGCATGATCGGCCTACCGAACACACAATTCGTTATACAATTGTAAAATTTGAAACCCAATTTTCATTATTGGATAACATACGGCTAAATAGGCCGCATCCAGCACGTAGTGAAGAAAATATAACGGTGGTAGCTGGAAGTGTACGCGATGACCGTAATGAATTGATTCGGCGCCGTTCTCAACAGCTTGGCTTGTCGTATGCAACAACTTAGCGTATTTTACATAAGGACCTTGGTTTAAAAACATACAAAATTCAACTCGTCCAAGAATTGAAGCCGGCTAACCTTCCGAATTGTCACCGTTTTAGTGAATGGGTTCTTGAAAAGATTGAAGAAAATCCACTGTTTTCGACCAACATTTTGTTCAGCGATGAGGCTCATTTTTGGCTTAATGGTTACGTCAATAAGCAAAATTTCCTTATTTGGACTGAAGAGTAACCCGAAGAGGTTCAAGAGCTGCCATTACATCCAGACAAACCAACCGTTTGGTGTGATTTGTGGGCTGGTGGAATCATCGATCCATATTTCTTTAAAAATGAGGCCAGGCAGAACGTAACTGTGAATGGCGCACGCTATCGCGACATGATAACAGACTATTTGTTGCCTGAAATTTGAGTCCGTGATCTCGATGACATTTGGTTTCAACAAGATGGTGCTGTATGTCATATAGCTCGTGAAACCCTGGCTTTATTGCGAAAACAATTCGATGAATAATTGATTTCAAGATTCGGACCGATTGATTGGCCAGCTAGACCATGCGATATCACACCTCTCGACTTTTTTCTTTGGGGCTACATAAAGTCCAAAGTCTACATAACCAAGCCGACTACGATAGATGAATTAGGAAGCCAACATCAAACACATAATTGGCCAAATATCAGTCGAAATGCTTGGACGGGTTATTGAAAATCGGAACTTCCGAATGGATCATGTTAGGCGCAGTTACGGCCAACATTTAAAAGATATAATATTTAAAAAAAAAATTTAAATAATAGTTTTTTTTATAATAATAAAGTTTACTCAATAAAATTGAATTTTTTTTTATTGTTTTTTAATTCTTGAAAAAAGTACCTCTAAATGAATCACTCTTTATTAGCAAAATAAAATGTTGCCGGCAAAATGGTAGTCAGTGAAATGGGATGTCAGCAAAATGGGAGTCGGTGACGTAGGAATAAACCTAAAATCCAGTGTCACGATGTCCATTCGCGTAAATACTGATACAGACTAAAAACTGACAAATAATATAAATAAATATTATGATATGATACTGTATAATTTTAAAAAGTTATTTGATTAATAATTTAACTACCGCGAGACTTTTCGACACGAACACTGCTATAGTAAAACGAGTCGAAATTAAGATATTAATGTTAATCAATTAAGTACCTACCTACTTTGTACAATAACTTTATAATCACATTATGTATTCGCAATTTAAATTAAGCAACTTAAAATATTTTAACATTTATCAATTCTAACTTGACTGGTTATAAAGAAAAGTTATTACCTTGAAACGGTTATTATAGCAGTGTTATCGTTCTGTATAATTATTTAAGCGAGCTGCTGATTGCTAATAGATATTATTGACTATATTCTGTTTATATACTATGTAATATATGTTAATATATACCTTAATTACTTCATTACGTATAAAATTGCATTTTATTATAATGAAATATTAATATTAATAAGGTAGATAGGTACCTAGTCGTAAGTCAGTGGTGTTCTCAAATAGAATAATGTAGGTAATATATTACCCCCTAAAGAGGTCTAGAACCAGGATCTTTTTTTATTTTTTGTAATAACTTGTTAAACACAATGCATACCTATTGCAAAATACCAAATGAAACATACTATTTTAATCTAAATGTTTGATATATTGATATATTAGTTATGATTTTTTCTTGATATTTTTTGAATATTCATATCACTCCTCAAAGTAACGTCCTAGTTACTCCACTACCGTAGGTACTTTGTACTGATATTAGGTAAAAATGTAAATCATATTAATCATATACGAACGAGGCATTTTGATGTCTATACGTGAGAAATATAAAATTGTGTATTTTGAAAGAACGCACGTAAAAATATTAATAATATGGGTTTATATAATGAAAACATTATACATCATATGGTGTCAATTCAACTCAAATCGATAAGTATTATCACTACCTAATATACCCAAAAATGGCATTGCCTAAAAAATGTAAAATTTATAATTTTCAATTATTTTGTCGGTGTATACCTGCTACTATATTAGTATAACATAAAAAAAGACATACTTCGTACGATAGGTGAGACACTGTTGAGTAGTGAGAAGTTAAGAAGGTAAGATATAAGTAAAGATTTAATGTATATCTGTACGCAACGATTAATCTTTGCTAACGAAAAACAATTCTGAATGGAGTACGGTTATACATTGAAATGCCATAATATTTACGATTTTCGTCAAAATTGTACACTAAAATTCTTATGAAAAAAATTTTATAATACACTCAGTTTTTCAACTTTTATTTTTTTACGACAGAATACGACTTGTAATGAACCTCCTGTTAAATGTTTAAGCATTTTTATTTGGTCTATTAATTATATCCAAAAAGTATTTACCGAATAAAAATTACGTTAAAAAATCGCAAAATTTAAATGTCTATAAATAGCTCAAAAATGGTTAAAATATTTTGAACATCTATAAAAGACAAATATGAATTTTCTGTCTAAATTTCAAGTTTCTACGAACATGCTTAACTGAATCACAGCAAAAAAACAAAATTAAGAAGAAGAAGAAGCCAGAATCAAACATGACGTCACAACATACCTACACTGACCCCTAGGACAAAACAAAATAGCCAATAAGTAAGTCCTCAAATTTGTGGAAGAAATCGCTATAGGCAATCTATTGTAACCAAATGTAAAACATATGATATGACTGTATATTATATTCTTTTTTTTTTTTTATATTACATTCCTAAATATTAATGAATGAATAAAATGTACTGTCAGTCAATGGCCAAATAGCCAAAAACTCTTTCTAATAAAAATAAAAATTGAAAATATTACATTTCGTCTGTTTTCCCGTTTTTTTTTTTACATTTTTCACAATTATTATGAACACCGCGTTGAAAATCAAAAAATGTAGTCTTTAAAGTACCAAGAAGATAACATGTCCTATTGGAAAAAGTGCTACATCAGATTTCTTCCGGTAGAAATGTTGTACACTATATAAAAAAATAACAAAAAGAAAATAAATGTCATTGTAAAACCAATATATTTGCCGCTCCGCTCAGAATCTAAAAATATATAATATATAATATATTTTCGGTTGAAATATAATATTTATGTATAGGTGTACCATTGTATGGCATATTTTATAATAATACATTATTATGTGTATACGTAGATATGTATAAAAAGCGCACGTTTGCGGTGTAGTTATATGTATGTGTGTATAATATAATACAATACGCATAGTCGCGGTATATTGTGCCATTATACATACCGCGAGCTCCGTGTATACAAATACCAGCGCGGAATGATCTCTTTGGTATGTAAATATCCGCAACGAAAAAGCCCGTTGGCCAAGTAAAAGTCTATAATCTGTTGAATCGTTTCGGGCTTCCGGGGCCGCAAAGAAAAAAAAATCTCCAATCCCCTTTGCGGACACCCCGGGTGTTCTGCGGTGCGCACACACTATGCAACATCACGCGCCCCCTCATATACATATATATTGTATATCTATAATATGTACGGTTTCACGGGACACCGCCATCCGCTGCGGCGCGCCCAATTTCGTCCGACATCAAAGAGTGTAACAATTTCTTCCCGTCGTTTATTCGCTCTTTTGCACCCGCCACCGCCGCCGTTTACCCGGGGAATAAGAAATTGACTATATCAAAGGTTCGAAAATATTATTATTAGGTTAGGTACCTACCTACCCACCGGAAAACCCTTCGTCTCGTCCCGTTCGTATTTTATATATTTTATAGAACGGTTCGCCCCCGTCGGTCGATTTATCGTAATAGGTACTACAAAATATATTATAATATTATATACTCACTGCATCCGCATTACAATATTATCATACGACCGATGACGTGCCCGAAGGTTATATTACTTATGTTATAAAAATAATACTACGATGATGTATGTTTGGTACGATTTATTTAATATTTTAATAACTCTTTTCCCAACCCTCTCCAAGGAGCGTTTTATATAAACGTGGTATTATTATAATCGCTTTTATTTTCGAAATATCGACAACGATGATGCGTAAATAAAAGAACATGACATTACTGTTCGACAATACCATTATTGTGTTTTTAATAGGAGCTACAAATTCGGGTGCATCATTTACGAGATGCGAGGGTACGCAAATGCATCAAATGCATTTTTTTTTTTATATTTAGCACACTTAAAATGTGTAGAAGTAGTTAGTTTCATACAATTTATATTCCGAAACGCTCATTTTGTAATTTTACAAAAATGTTTTGTCATCACTTACAATTTTAACAGTACCAGAAGACCGTAAACACCGTCATAAATAATATAATATTGGTATTATAGACTACCGACTTCCGTATAAAGGTATTTATAAATTAAATTAAAGCGTGGAAGACTTTTATTAATGTATATATAAAACAGTGGCGTAACAAGGATTGATTTTTGGAGGGAGCTTTATTAATTTGAAAAAAAATCAATTTCCGATGGTGTTTGGTGGAATGGAGGGAGTAAGGTTTAATTAGGTTTATGAGTATAATCTTTAAATTGTTTAACTTTCATTTATAGATAACGCATATTGGAATAAAATCTAGATTCATATTAATTATGTATTTAAAATATATGCTTTACTCATAAATACATGGTGGACCATTTAAACCTTCGGTGTATTTTTTGGTAATAATTAAAAAAAAAAAAAAATTATTAATTTTGAATGATTTTTCGTCTATTTTAGACATGGCAATTTGTTCTGATTATTATTTAAAAATAATATCGCGTAAATAGTTGCTTTCAGAGTGAATGGTGTAATGTGCTCGTTTTAGGCATTTCCCATCACTTTTCGAAATGTTTCCGGCTGAATAGGAGCCATTTCTTCTTATATATTATCTTTCGAAGTTTCTAGGGTCCGTGGTTAGGTTCAAATTAAGTAAAATCTAGACTTCAAATAATCCTACAGGAAAAAGTCTAGAGGCATTAAGTAAGGTGATTGCGGAGGCCAGTCGAAATCACCATTTTTTGAAATTAAGTGTCCGGGAAACAAAGGACGCATAAAATGATCATGGCTCGAGCTATATGAGCTTTGGCACGGTCTTGTTGAAACCAAAAATCATTCATGCCGTTACCAATCAGAAATATAATTAAAATATCCATTATCATGGCTCGATAATACTTTCCATTGATAGATACGTCTGCTCCAGCATCTCCTTCGAAAAAAAACGATCCAATAATTGTTTTCGCAAACATTTTGGCCCAAAATGTCACGCGTTGATTGTCAAAAGGTTGTTCGTGGATTAATTAAAGGTTTTTCATTGGCGTAGAACCAACAATTTCGTTTATTTACAGCCCCATTCAACCTTAAACACTTCGAATAGTGATGAGAAATGCTGAAAAACATTGGCACATTAAGCCATTCGCTCTGAAGGCAACCACTTAGGCGATATTATTTTTAAAAAGTAATCGGAACAATTTTTCAAAATAAACGAAAAATTATTCAAAATTAATAACTTATGTTTTTTTTATAAAATTATTACCAAAAAACATCTTTGAGGTTTTAATGGCCCACCCTGTATAATATTAATAATAATTTACAGTCTAAGATTAATTCTTCAAGTAGAGTACCTCAACATTAAGTACTGAATCTCGTTTAACTTCAATGTCTATATGTATGTTTAAAGTGGTCATTCCATTAAGTTTCTGCTATCCTGTAGTGTTTCTTAAATATGTTTTTAGCCTCTTAAGTGTAGAAAATGACCTTTATGATGATAGTTGTTATCACTTATTCATACACGACGTTACAACATTATGTTTTAAATTGGTATGAAAATCATACAACTACGTGGGTACTGCATAAAATTTATAAAACTAACAAACATATTTTAGGAAGGGTCAAAACCCCCAAACCCACCCCTAGTTGCGCCACCGATATAAAATATATGCTTACACATTTATTCATTCCTTATTACAGTTGTTTTAGATTCTGAGTAGAGTGAAGAAGTCTATAGTTTTACAATGATGTTTATTTTTTTATTTTTTGTTTTTATCTGTGAACAACTTTTCTACCAGAAATATTGCTCCGATTTAGAATAATAATACTTTTCCTAAAAGGAAATCAAACTGCTTACAAATATACATTAAATTACCTATAACACCGGCAGCGGCCGTCCCCATTATCCTAGGACAGCTTTTTTTGTTGTTTGAATTTCAAGACACAGGCACCTACTCGTAATTAAATTATGCTTATTTAGAATACCTATTGAGGTATTATTGAGTTGTTACTATCTATATGATTTTGTTTTAAGTTATTATGTTCACTATAGTATACACAATATATTTTTTGTTCTGATAATAAACTTATTAAGTAAGTAATTTTCGAGGTATTTTTTGTGTATTTTAGTTTAATATAAAATAAATAATCATAATTTGAAGCATTTTTTTGAATTGTATTATGCATTTGAATATGTGATGACTGAAAAATTGCGTTAAGTAAAGAAATTATTGATTTCGTGCTTAATATGCTACGCGAGCAAATTTCAAGTTAATTTTAATTTTCAATATAGGTTTTGCATCCCATGAAAAATGTAAAATGACGTCTATGACTACAATAGTACTACGAGTACACTGGGGTCTATAACCCTACATTTCCCTCCCTCCGCATCTTTTGTAAGCAGACAGAAAACAATTTTAAAAACACTCATCATAGTATAACCAAAACATTTCTCGGCTATGCTCATAATTTAAATAAATGCATGTAAATAATATGTATGGTATGTATGATTTATATTTACTGTTTGATCCAATTTAACCAAATAAAGGATTTACATACCGATTCAATCTTCAAAGTTCTATGCTAAGTTCTATTTATCCAATGCTCGAATTGGATAAGGAAAACGCAGCGGGAATCAGTACCTTAACTAATTTTTCAGAAATTTTTGTGTGTACCTCCACTAGTTATTTTAAGTAGAACACTACGGTACAAATTTTTTAATTTTCATTAAAATTTGAACTTTAAACGCAAATACAAAAAAAACTTTTTTTATCAATAATTGTATGTTATAACTTGTATTAAATTGTGGAATATTTTCAGTGGACTAAAGCATTTTCACATTTTCACTAACCTCTAAAAACAATTTTTTTTAATAAATTATCGACTATTAAATTTCGACTTATTAATGTTTTGACAGTTGGCATAAATGCAGCCTAACTTCCAAGCGATTTTTTTTCAAAATGTATGTTTTGCATTTTATGGTACTTTAAAAAAGTCACATAAATTTCATTTGGAAGTTATGGTCAAAAAACTTTAAAATGCTCAATTTTTCCAAAAATCGTATTTTTGAGTTTAAAATACTAAAAATATACTTTATTGGAAATTTACTTATCGTACTTATTTTTCATGTTATTGTTAAATCACGTAAAATTTAATTATAAAGTTATTACAAACATTTACATATAGAAATTACTTAAAATTTACTTTTTTTCATTCGGTGTATAATAACGTAATGACATATGTAACTACCCCCATCCCCGCTCCAAACATGATTTTTTAAATTTGTTAAATAACTTTATAATTAAATTGTACGTAGTTTAACAACAACTACATAAAAAATAAGTATGGTAAGTAAACTCTGATTGCATCAAAAAATCGAGGATAAGAATATTAACATTTAAAACAAAAAAAAATATTCAACAAATTTAAAGTTTCAGTATTTTAAACTTAAAAACGTGATTGTAGAAAAAATCGAGCATTTTGAAGTTGTTTTAACGATAACTTTCAAGTAAAGTTTAAGCGACTTTTCCAGAAAGTACTATCAAACAATTCTAAAAAATTTATTAGAAGCTAAACTACATTTGTTCCTTATTTAATTTGTTTCGAGTTTCTACTCATTTTCAATTATATGAAAAAAGCTAAATATACCTACCTAGTAAATATCACAAAAATTAAAATAATTTTAAATTTAGGAATACAATTATTGTAATGTTTATTATATATAGTTAATAGTTGTTGGTTAGATTTATAGTAGCATAATACTAAGTGAAGTTAATATACATCTCTTTTTTTTACAAAATACAATATGGAGGGGAAATTCGCACCATGCTTCAAGAGGTGCACCGTGTACAATGTTCGAATAAAAAGTAGGTATATAATATTATACCTATATATATGGATAATCTAATTTTAAAATGGAAGGGTGTATTTATTGGTAAAATGTGACTGAATGGGGGCGGATCGGTGTTTATTAAGTTAATAACTGTCAAATAAGAAGAACATACAGTTCCCGTCGTTTCTTTTAACGCATTCTAAATGAGTTTGATCGATTAAATATTATTGTCATTGATCATTTTATAACGATAGAATAATCAACTTATTCTGGAAGAGAAAAGAAAATTGACTGTTCCTTTTTATCAGATAAATATATAATATCATATATTGAATGCACGTGTCGAATTGTGCTGTTTACAGGGTTTTTCGACGCACAATTTTTTTTTTTTAAATGTGTGTTTTTTAATGCTTAATCCATTGGTATAATCAAAATTTAACTATCATACTTACTTTTGAAGTAATTGTACATAAATCTTGAAAAATAACATTTTTGGAATTAATCCAAAATGTGGTGGAAAATAGATATTTTTAAATTGTTATTATGAATTGTATTTATTGATATTTTGATAACAAAGTTTTTTTTATTGAAGTCTGAATAAGTCTATCTGGCTTAGTTTTCCCCATTACCTACCCGACGTGGTTTTACACAACAAATTGAGAGTTATTTTTAATTGAAACAGTCCAAGCGAGCGCAGAAATCTAATGATCTCGCTAGATCTCTAGGTGCACCAAAAATGCTTTATGTTCAAAAACTTCAAAAAGTCAGTATAATAGGAAAGTTTTGATTATACCAGTGGATTAAGCATTAAAAAATACATATTTTGAAAAAAATTCCCATTTTTTTTTTTATGAATTGAAATACGTTGACCTTAATATTATTGCATGTAGTTTGTTTATATTACTTCGTTTAGAAGTTAGAAGCCTCTGAAAAACAGACGGACGGGCGATTGCTTGGCATATCCGAATCCGACTGGCGCGTTTTTAAAGACAGTATACTAGTTGGGTCCCGAGTTCGTGCAAGTAGTATTATAGTCTAATACCGTTATATTAATAATTATGATAAAAGTTTGGAAGTTTAAAAAAATAAAACATAACATTCATTCATCCTATAATAAAATCTACCAGTTAATAGAAGTTTTAAAAAGTATCCAATCAGAAAGGTAGGCAGTTACTACATTAAAATGAAAAGTTCGAAAAAACCAAAGAGACTGTATTTAACAAAAAAAAAAAAAAAAAAAACTAGTGGGTAAATCGGTGTACAAAATATTTGTTAGGAAATCACGGAATTCTTTGGTAGGTAATCTAATGAAACATTAATTTTGGTAGATAAGCTTATAAGAAATCGCGGTTTTCGTCGATTTTCATCGGTGTTTACCCTCTGGAAAAAACAGAGTTTAATGAGATCGATATTTTTCTAATTATCGAAATATATTTTTTCTCTCGTAGTCTCGTGCCTACTGCGATCTTCTGGCCATGATAATTTTTCTCGTGAGGCATGTTTTTGAACGAAAAACAAGTTGGCACCGGGTCACTTAATAAATATGATTAGTAAATATTTACTCACCGACAACAACTGCCCATTTTATTCCAATCTGCAGTCATTGCGCGGCCGCCATTGTCGAACTCTGACACGGTAAAAAAAATAAAAATACAATGAAAACGAACAAAATATGTTAAATGACGGCGACGCACATAAAACGATTTGGTACGCGACGAACCGGTTAAATTATTAAGTTTACCGACAACTGAGTGCCGACGTAGATAACAAAACTGTTGGGTGTCAGTTATTGCGGCGACCGAAACATTTCTTCGAATAGCTCGAATTCGATCATTGTACAGTCGTGCCACAACTCGTTAAGCCTCTCTAATCGGGAAAACAGATTTTAGAAACGCATTGTAATAATATCGTATAGACATAGATACATAGAAATATGTATACATAGGTAGTAAAATATTATCCACGGTTACAACTACTGTTTTTATGCGCCGTCCAGACGTATGATCTGTCCATTCTTTATTATCTAAGCAGTACCTAAACCAACATGATACCGCTGGTAACCGATGTATTCATCCATATTTTATGCATCCGGTCGGAACATTCGCCCTAAGGACTGGTAGACGTGATCTGTCTAAACGGATCAAGAGAGATAGGCTTATATAAAGCCTAGTGTGAAAGAAAACAAATTTGCACTCCGAGGACAGTCAATTAAAACACTCCATATAATATTTCACGATTTTCTGTCTTCAAAATGAAACTCCACACACCGGAACGAGTTTTATTATTGAATGTTCCGTCTAGAATCTAGACGGAACATTCTACATCTAGACTCTAGATGTATAAGTCTATGGATATACCCAGGAATAGATTTAAGCATAGGCTATAGAGGCTGCAGTCTATGGGTCCGCACCACAACAGGGCCCTCACCCTCCATCACACAAGTATAAAAAAAAAAAAGGTTTGTCTGATAATCAAATAATATTATTATGCTGGAACTTTTTTCAGTTTTCTAAAATTGGTTTCGCGTAATGAAAAAATATACATATTATTTCATTTATTGGGTATTTACCTACTAAAAAAGTTAAATTTAAATTGTATAATATATTTTAGATTGATCTTAATTTAATTGTCGAATAATTTTAATGCGATTTTTTATGCATAAAGTGCACAAATATCTACATGGATATTTTGTACGTTTTTAAAACATTTAATTCTGAGCCTAATAATATTTAAAATTTTGAATAATTTAAAATTGTAATACTTATATCAGGTCTAGGCTTCTTTTTAAAACAACTTCAATATAGAATTATTTGTAGCTGATTTTTATTTATTTTTTACTCCATTTAGATTTTTGGGTAATAAAATATTCACAATAAATGTGTGAGATTGACACAGTGTATAGTATGCGAGTATGCTCGCAAAGTCGTGTAACGGAGCGCGTTCGCAATATTCATTATACGTCCATACCAAATGTAAATTTTGAAGTTACATTTTAACTGTTAGATTATATATTTATTAAACCGTCCTTTTTTGAGTAGTATCTGTTATGTTATATACTTATTATCAATTGATTAATTCATATTGCACTAGTAATTAAGTAAACACACATTAAAAAGAAGTATATAATACTTTATTATTAAGTGCATGCATAATTGAAGTAAATTATTAAAACTAGAGTGTTTCGGGTTACATTACATAATTGCATATATGGAAGAATACTATTAATGATGTAAGACTAGACTAATAGTATTACATCTGTAGTTATCCTACAGAGTAGCCAACTTACTAACATCCCCCCATTTAAATTTTTTTTTTTAGATAGAGCGTAGCAAGAGAGCTATTAATTTTACTAAGATGTTTATTTTTTTTTTCCTTTTTTCATTGTTCTAGACTATG
The DNA here is from genome assembly GCA_902439185.1 of Cinara cedri. Taxonomy (NCBI): domain Eukaryota; kingdom Metazoa; phylum Arthropoda; class Insecta; order Hemiptera; family Aphididae; genus Cinara; species Cinara cedri. The sequence continues at coordinate 129,012 of CABPRJ010001478.1, read as the reverse complement.
GACACGTTTTTTCTTAGTAAACTTGCTCCGATTCTTACGTGTAGCAACTTTTCTGAAAGCTCGGGTTATCTAAATAGTACTTTAGAAAGGTCATTTTTTGATTTTCGATGCCATTTTTTAAATAAAAGTATTTAAGTGAGAAAAAATGTAAAAAAACAAATAATGTCATGATTTTATTATATTAAAAAAACATTGACGACGTTTTCTACCAAAAAAATGATTTAATCGAAAAATTACAAAATACCTTTTTTGTTACCTTTTTAATTTACTTTCTTATGGTTTCATCGCCAAAACTTTTAAGCCACTTTTGAGCTTTTAAGGAATTTTAATTTTAAAAGTTTTTTTATTGTCATTCGGTTATAAAGACACGTAGAGACTTGAAACTTGGTAATAATACTTATATTTGACTAACCCCAAAATCATCAAACGACTTTTTTTTTTTAATAAGCGCTTTGAAATCAAATTTAAACGAAAATCGCAAAAAAAAATTATGGCACTTTAAATTATGTATTACCGAACTGCATTCGGAATCGTCTTTCGTCAAGCAATGGTTTATCATTGCTTACAGATATAAATGAAATAACCTTATGTATTCTTCCTTCCTAATTTCTCACCTACAACAATGACCGCTCCCAACCCCAGTATCAGCTCTTTTTTTACATTTATAATTACAAAATAATTTAATTATACATACAAAATAGTACCTATAGTATTATAACATAATAATAAATAATATGGGACCTAATTAAATAGTGAACATAGTTACAACACTTAAATTTATAATTTATTAGCACTGATAGTGAAAAATTAACAAAAATTAACATGTTGAGGAGAACAAATGTTCTCCTCAACATATTTCCTATACTGTCCATCACTAAATATGACCTTGGTGTATTTAATACTTCCACTATAGTACCGGGTATCCACTCTCCTTTCTTAAAAATCAATACTAATTGATTTGCAACAAATTTTTCATTTGAAAACGCATTTTTATTATAATAGTTGTTTTGGTTTTAATAAATTAGACACTGCTGGAAGCTTATCTCTAAGCGTCATAGACATTAGCAGCTCTGCTGTTGACAACTCCAATTCACTAATAGGTGTATTACGATATTGTAATAAGACTACTAACGGACTACTACCAATTATTACACACTTTTTTAATATTTTTTCACAAAAACCTACAAACTTTTCTTTAAATCCGTTTGACTACGCATAATTGGAACTATAGTCTTTATGCTGAAGTTCCAAGTTTCTGAAAAATCTTTAAACTCACTGCTACTAAATGGAACGTTATTATTATTTTTACTTATCGTTCGATTTATTAATGTACAAATGATGTAGAATATGTTGGTGCGAGGTAAATAGACGGTGCGCATAATGATAACCGCCGACTCGGATAGACATAACATATATCTATGGGTGTACCCATATATTATATACTATACTCTATCTCACGGGAGAAAAATATTGATTTCTTCACCGACTTTATAGTCTATGATGGTCTATAACCATAATCTGAAAACTAAAGATACTAGAAAAATTGCTTATAGAAAAATGTTTATAAAAAAAATGCTTATAAATAGCTAAAAATTGGCCAGAATTTTTTAAAAAATTTTACCACGTATAAAATGTATTGATATAAATATTCTATACAAAATGCAGGCCTCTACTACCATTATCAAAAATAATGAAACTGTTAATAATTATTACTTATTATTAACTTTTCCTAATTTTCTTACGTTTTTTCTCAGTTATTAAGAAAATTATAAGGACAATCAAAAACCGACCTTTTTAGGTACCTACTTGTAACATTTTTATTCAAAAAAATGCTACTCTTAAAACTCGGAACAAGATTTCTAGGGGAAAAATAAAATTGAAAATAATGAAACCTTTACTGTCATAAATTTGTTCATATTTCCTTTACATACTTTCCGAATAACTTTGGAAACTGCTTTTAAAATCAAAATAGTACACTCAATGCACTAACTAGGTCCAAAATTCAACAAAAACTACAAGAGGTAGTTTCTTGATAGAAGCAAGATTTTTTATAGAAGAGATATTCACAGATACAAACAAATGAAAAAAATCAAATTGTATACAATATAGTAAAACTAATACAATCCTCGCTCAGGTCAGAATTTAAAACATTAGCGTAATGTTACTGTTTTGATTTTATTATCTATTCATCTACCTTTATTAACTTGGTACATTATATTTAAAATTCACAGTGTTGTTAAAATTGGTTAAAACAGGAGCAATTTTTAAAATATTCTGTAAACAAAAATGTTTAAGATGGGCGTATAAGTATACAAACAAATTAATAATACATATAAATTTGGAAATATGATTGAAGTATGCATTTGATGGCAATATTTTATCATCGTTAGTGACGGCACACTTCAGTTATTGTTTTCGAATTTGTAAATCACACATAGCTGTCAGGTATCTATATAAAGGAGGATGAAAATGGGTATTTAACTAGAGACTCAAAATCTGTACTAATACATTTTTTGAATTAGTTTCATCATTAAAGTACTGTTTTTATTGATTAGAACATGTTAATATTTGAATTATTTAAGAGTTAAACATTTTACTATTATTATCTTTGAAAATATTTTAATAAAATATACATCTTTATTTATTTAAAATATAAAACATTCAATGAAAAAGATATGATACAGAAATTCTAAAATAATCTTCAAGTATTAAATTATTATTTGCTTGATGATAAATAATTATAGATATATTATTTTGTTGGCTGTTAGTTATTTATTTAATGGACATTTCCATATCTATTTTTCAGTTCGCCATCATAGATGTATAGAATAATTGACACTTATTTTTTTTATTTTCCATGTTCTAAAAAGAAAGCAAGGAAGGTTGAAACCCCTACCCCCTCTCGTGTCTATTTCCTTGTATTTGTTTTTTAGTTTCTAAGCCCTACGATGAGAAATATCTTTTTTTTGTGCCTACAAACAATTTTTCCACCAGAAGTCATGTTTTGACCATAAATATTAGAGATGTTTTTTGATAGAAAATTTTATCTCTTCGGTGAGCTGCTATCATGAAACCATAATTAAAATTATTACAATCGTAACTGTATAATATTATTAAACCACACGCTAAAATAATTATACACTGCAGCACAACAAGATGATTGTCGTGTCGATAACATTACAATTCTACAGAGCAATAATAAAAAATATTATTCACCGTGTTTGTTGAATTGTACGGAATTGCACGCGGCAGTATACAGTGTACACCATGCTTTATTCAATTATTATATACGCTTGTATTTAAACACTTACGTTTGCGTGGGCTTTATTTATAACTCAACAACTTTTTTGTGACTCTTTTTGTGACTTATTTGTGACAATATATATTCTATCCTAATCTATCTACATCACTATCATCACCACATCTACAATTATTGCGAACAGTCGATGTGTCAAATTGATGTGGGACAACATACCATATATTTTAATATAACCACTATTCTGCAGTGGTTATATTCATATTATTATCTCGGTTCAATAAGTTTATTTTTGTACTAATTTTATACATTTACATATATTTTTTTAATGACATATTTATTATATTACACAAATATTTTTATATTACAATTTTTCAAAAAGTTACTAATTAATAAAAATTTTAATTTTTACAGCATATTTTCTACAAAAAATATTGCTCTAACAGACGAGAGACCTTTTTCGTTGCATTTTTAATCTATTTGAAGAGTAAGAAAGCCACAATTTGATTTTATTTGTAGCATTTTAAGTAATTGAGCCAAACTGAAAAATCTAAAGAAAATAAGGGAAAATGTACAAAATAAATGTATATAACCAAACTTCATTCATCATGAATCATTTTTCATTATCAATCATTTATCGTTGATTACAGGTATAAATTAAATATTTTTATGTATTCAACATTCCCAACTACCCGCCTACAACAGTGACTGCACCTGTCCCCAGTATCAGCACTTTTTTTATCGTGTTTAAATTAAAAATACTTGAAAATAGGATATCTTAACAGAGAACATCAGTTGCTTATATGTGGTCCAAATTGTTTACACAGCTATGTATATCAATCTATTATATATGATCTAAGAGTAGACCTAATGATAAATTCAAATATACTTTCAGAATTCTTATTACTTCACTAGGTAAGTATAGGTAATAAGCATTGAAAATAAACGTGTCTAAATTCCTGTTGTTATAGAAAATCACCACTTTTAATCCCATAAGCTTTTTTTTAAGACCAGCAAAGAATCATTGTTATCTATTTACTATTTAATAATTTTTATCATGATAATAAGTACAAAAAAAAAAAAAATATCATATTTTGTATGTATAATTCATACATACACACATGCACGTGTACAATTATTTATTTGAAGTGTTGCATCATATTGTTTTATTTTGTAAATAAATATATTATTAAAAAAAAAAAGGTGTGTCAAAAGAAAATTATTTGTTACAATAATAGGTAATAATCATAAAAAAAAAAAAAAAAAAAACATCAAGTTCATAATAGGTAATTTTCTCAAATGTAATACTATTACTAATTTAGACTAAAACTACTTTAGCTACTGTTGCTCATAAAAATATAACCTTAAAACTAAGATTTTTATTTTTTAAAAAAGTTACAATAATTTTAGTCAATATTAAAGTAATAATCATAATCATATATATTCATTTATGTTTAATTTAATTACGCATGTGTAGAGAAACCAAAAATCTAAATAAATTATATATGTTTACAAGTATTACATATAAATAATATTAAATAGTACAAAAAAATAATACAAATTATTTTAGTATCTTTTGGTTTAACCTATATAATGAGTTCAGATTACTGTATATGTATATATATAAAAAATAAAATAGTACGATAATGAAAATACAAATCTCAATGTATTGTGTGTTTTCTCACTACATTACAGTTACTAGTGATGACCACTACCACCACTGCTGCGTGATGAGGACATGACAGGTGTGTTTATTACACATGGTGGTATGATCCCAGTCCCCGATTGATTAGATGTAGTGGATTGCCTACCTCCTCCTGTGGTAGACATATCAAATGGTGTTGATGACCCTTTTGAAGATGGAGTTACAGAAATACCAGGCTGTGGAGCTTGGGATCCAGCTATCGCTCCTGTTCCTAATGATGGTCCAGATGATGGAGGGGCAGATGGCATAGTAAATGATATGCCAAGTAATGCAGCAATTGGTTGCCAAGGCTTACGTGCTGATCGCCTCAGTTCCTTACCTGTCATCCTGGCTTTCCGCAGTGACCTGACAGCAATTAAAAAACAATAAATTTAAAGTACCCCGGAATTAACTAAATAGGGCACTAATTTCCAATTTATTATTACACTGTCAAGGATATTACAATAGTGTAGGACTAAAAGACTTAATAAAAGTCAAAATAAACATGATTAAAAAGGATGCTTGAAATAAGAGGTGCAGTATTTCAGGTAGCTCATTTTCAAAGTCAACTACCAAAATAGTGATTTTAAAAATGTTACATGAGGAAATAATTGCAAATATATAATGGTTGATGGAAGACAATGAATATTTAGGAATAGGAAAAAATCTCATTGGATATTGCATGCATATACAATTAACATATAACCGATTCACCAATTAAATTTGAAATTGAATGATGGTTATCCTACCTGGACAAAGCAGTACATCTATAATATAAATCGTCCGGAGCATCTGTCCACGAAATCACATGCTTTCTACCAGTTCGAGCCATTGATGGAGTTCTGTAATGATTATGTGGGTGTTGTTGTGGTTGTGTTACTTGTTGATGGCCCACTGAACCACCAGATTTACTGCTGTTCCCGGAGGAAGTCAACTGTAAAGGACTTCCAGAAACTAAAGCACTTCGCTGTTGTTGCTGAGCTACAAGTGATGCCAACATGCCATCTACAGCTCCTCCTCCTGCTACACTAGTTCCTTGTGATGTTATGGTAGATAAGGTTATGGCATTAGAAGAAAGTGGTGGCTGATGTTGTTGCCTGTGCATACGTTTGGATGGTGGCCCAACCTGGGGTTGCGGTTGCTTTTGTATTGTGACTGTATGGGAAAATTAACAAATAATGATATAAATAAGTACTTCACACATTATTAAATATAAGTTGTAGGAAAATACTAATCGACATAAAATGTTGTAATTAAATAATGTATTAAAATAATAATATAATTAATAAATACCACTGTCTGAATCGTAAATACGTCTCTTATTGCTTGTAGTACTCTGCTGCTGCTGTTGTTGCTGCTGCTGCTGCTGCTGTTGCTGTTGCTGCTGCTGTTGCTGTTGCTGCTGCTGTTGCTGGTAAAGCACAGCTGCTGCAGCTGCTACATCAAACCCCGATGCTGATTGATCATTTGATGAACCAGGACCGACTGTATTCATAGATCCTGGTGGACCTAATGCTCCGAGTATGGCAGCTGCTGTTGCTGGATTCAGTCCGACTGCAGAAGCCTGGTTATTCAGCTGCACAACTGTGGCTTCCTGTTTATTTGGCACTCGTTCATATAATAAACTCCCATCTATAATAACATAAAAATGTTTGTATTAATAAATTAAATAAATACAACCATATTATAAAATAATTTATTTTTTATCATGTTATATAGTTATCTACAATGAATAAACATTGTCAGAGGGGAAACACCTACATCACCTTCCCCTTCTTTGTGATACTGAGTACAATGAATCAATAAATTAAATTAATTAGTAAATTAATAAATTACAGCAGTTAATAATATAACAATGGTCTTTATAAAGGTTAGGTTAACCTAATAAGTAATACCTATAAACATTTAATTTCCTTATACTTATTCATCAGTATACTTCTTACTTTTCTCACTTACTACAGTTATATGTATATGTATACAGGACCATGCTAAGAAGGGAACAAAGGGGAAACTTTTATAAGATACTGAAGATACCACAAATGTATGGGGCACACAATTTTAAATGAATATTTGAATACGCCAATGCCAATTAGCACAGTACTGTATGTGTATAGTTAAGTTGTAAATATGTGATAAATTTGGTGATAATGATAAATGATTACAAATATGTTATCACGATTACTACTTAATTGAAAAATTCAGTCTTAGTCAGAAGCAATTACTTAAACAATCTGTTAGAGAGGTTCAAAATGACTAACTGCAAACCCTCCTCTACACTAATGCAACTAAAGCCTACCTTCACTAAAACAGACACCAAATGTACATAACTATACAGAGAACTAGTAGACTGCATAATGTGTGCAATGCTAGAATTAAAACCAGATCTGTGTTCAACAATAAGTTTGAAATTACCACATAATATTATAATTGTTTAAATCAGTATTAAAATAACATTTAACATGAGATTAATACACAAAAAATCCTACAAAAATTAAGAAATGGTAACTGGGTATGCAGATGCGAGCTAGGCCAACAACACAAACCATAAGAAATCCATAAATGGGTACACTTTTAAAGTGTACAATTTTAGTGTTTTGGGCAAAGAAAAAACGAAATTGCATCACATTATAATCTACTAAATCATAATACTTAAGTCTAGCAGAAGAAACCAAAGAAAGCATATGAGTCAAAGAGATCCATACTTCTGTAAACATTACTACAAGTCAGCCTGAGTAAGTTAATTACTTTCTTAAATTAAATAACTTAGTTAAGTTTCAAGTTCCTGAATAAAAAAATTAACTAGTTAAGTTACTAATTACTAATCAAAATTGTACAACTTATAAAGTTACTTTTTGTCTCATTGTTTTTTTTTTCCAATTACTAGTAGATACTAGTTATTTCTTAAAAATGTATAAGTTATAGTACCTTTTTAAATATTTTTAGTGAAAATATTTATATGTACCTAATAAATATTTTAGAGGAATAGATAAATTAACCTTCATTAATTGTTGTCAGAAATGATTTTTCTACAGTAACAGCACATTATTAAAATATTATATTGTATTATGTAAAAATCAAGTATATTAATACCTCTTGGTAAAAATATATTTATTTTTTTTTTTCTATCATGATAGATACATATCAATAACCTCAGGAAAAAAAAGTAAAAATTAGGGAGTTGCAAAATATGGGTGACAAAATGATGAAAACTAACGTATATTGTAAAAACTAATAATTAATTTTAAGGCTATATTTATTTATTTTAACCAAACTCAATTAGCATCTAACACCATTAACTAATTTATTTTTTTTGAAGTTAATTTCATTAAATTTAATAAGTGATCTAAATATATATCTAATAGTACATATAATACAGTATACACTAACCGGGTGCTTTTGGTGGTTTCGGAAATGCAACGCGTCCTCCTGTGGATGACCTGCTCGAAGAAGAATGTTTGCCGTGTTTTGATCCTGCTGAAGAAGAGACATGATGGTGTGACGACTGGTGTTGCTGGTGCTGCTGGGATGGCAAAGACAGCCAATCTGGTACGGCTAGATCGGCAGCAGTGGGTCCACCGCGGCCCCTTCTGGCAGCTATCAATGTATTGGCCACTCGGGTGACTCCAGGTCTGCGAGCATGCGCTTTAATTGCAGCAGCTCTCAAGTATGCTCTAAGTTCCTGAACGGGAGCATGTTGCATTGATAGCATACCTGTTCGGGAAAGTACAATATTCAAATACATTAAACAAGTGCCATACAAAATAATAAAAAAAAAAAAAATTAATTATTGAATCAGACATTAATTAACTTAAAACACGTCAACTGTGTATGTATTTTTGCAGTTCTTACTCCAATGCAAACATAGCTTTTTAATCTGTATTATTTTAATTACGCTAATTAATAATCAATTATCATTCAGCCACAAGCAGGAAATACCTATTATTAGAGTTTTAGAGGGTTAGAGATTTAAGTCACACAGGTCGAATAATAATCAGTGTTCGGGACTAAAAACATTTGCTGATTTTTTTGGCCTTACATAAAATCCAGTGCTAAGGGAAACTCATGTCATGTTACAATGATCTCAAATATGCAATTTGAAAAAATGCTTTTTAAACTTTTTTTGATTGGTTTTAAACAAATTGCTGTTTTCAAGTTTTTCTAGTTAGTTTTGCTTTTTTGCATATTTCTGCTTAATTATGACAAGTGCTACTGAACCTAGACATTTTAGTTAATCTCTGTTTTTTTTTTTTTGTTAATGGTAAAGTTGGAATTAAAAATAATTTTTCCCCTTTGTATCATATTCCTTGTAATAAACTCCAGAACTTTTATTTTCTTGAATTGCAATATGAAAAACCATTTGTAACTTGATTTACAATTTATTTCTAGATAAAAAAAAAACAACATTATCATATGATGAGAGTTAATCGACACAATAAGCATTAAAAAAAAAGTTAAAATTTATTTTTCAGAAAATCTATCAGAAGTCAAATATATAAGTCAAAATGTTTTCAAAAACTGAAAAGGGCAATTTAAATTTAAATTTTTTGAACAAAAAGAACTTCTAAACAAATTTTTAATAATTGGCCTGTAGATTGTAATTATTTAAAAAGTACTATTGGCAAAATTAATATTGTTAGTCAACAAGAGATTATTGCATATATTATAAATTATAATATTCAGATCAAAATTACTCATTTTTAAATAATTGTTACAATTTTTTTTTTATGGAAAATGCCTATGAAGAATTTAAAAACATAAATAATGAAGCACAACCATTAAATAACCACATCTATCTTACCACTGTTAGTACAGTCACAACAACCATCAAAATTATGAAAATACATTCAATAACTATATTATAAAAATATATTTAATACACTTACATTCATGTTTATAAGCGTGTGCAGCTTGTGGGACACAAATAAATGGCCTACGGGCAACGTTCCTGGGACGGGCCAGACATCCTGGTTGAAGTATCATGGATGGCGATAACATATCAGATGTACCACTTGATGATTTTTTCTGGTGATGTTGCTGAAGTAATGTGGAAGCTGCTTGTCGTGCAGCACGGCGCCTACTAGCCTTTGCCAATGATGTACACCTCAAATAAAACGCTGTTCTTGTTTTCATAACTGGCCGACCAGGAATCATAGCACCTGGTCCTGGTCCAATATTTAATGCAGTATTTATTCCTCCACTTGAAAGATTATTTGGCTGTTGTTGTGGGGAGAATGATGAGGCCACAAGATTAATTACTTGATTAGCAGTTCCACTAATAGTGTTTTGATGTTGTACTGAATTACTATTACTGTTCAAATTTATAGGCCCACCAGAACTATGGTGGAGAATACTAGAACTGGATAGTGTTCCACCGCCTCCACTATCAAAACCACTGGTAGATCCACTTGATTGTGTGATAATGGTTGTGGGACTACTGTTGGAATTAATCCCAATGCCGTGTGCCGCACTATAATGTCGTAAAAGCTGTGACTTGCTTTTGAATGGAGCTACTTGGCACCCAATAATAGTGCATCTGTGAGTAATTGTTGAGGATCCAGATGAGTTGATATGTGGCTGATGAAGTAATAAGCCAGCACCACCACTTGGAGATGTCGCTGATTGTGGTTGTTGAAGCGGTTGATTATTGTGATAACTAATATGATGATAGGAATGAGGTGGAACTGACATATTTCCTGTGTGAGATGAAAGTCTACTACCACCACCACCTGATATATTCAGATTCATTGCTAGTGCGACGGAACCAGATGATGCATTAGAATGTGGACGATCTATTTTTGTTAAATGTGACAAAAATTATTTTATAAAACATATATATATATAAATTATTTTACATAATATTTTGACATTTTATAATTTAAAACCGGGTACTCGAAGTATTTTTGTCATTATAAAAACTAATATGGAAAAATATTTGACAAGTTAAAAGATTTATATGGAAAGATATGTAATAGTAATAATCACAACATTACACATCAACAATGGATACCTAATCTATCATATTTGATTAGAAAAATGACTATTTCGAACAGGACAAATATACTCAGAATAACATATTTTAGATACAATATTCTTATGGTATTTATAATATCATTACCTTCATCTCCAGATATGCTTTCTCCTCTTGCAGGAGCAATAACTTTTTTATCTGACGTGGCAGTCCTAGGACCTCCATATTTTTTCCAATGGGTCCAACATTCATGGCATAATGTAGAAGATGCTACTGAAGATAATCCTCCATTTTGTTGGTGATAGGAAGATACTGATGGTGTTCCAGTTGTAGTCCCAAGTGTGTTCGGATACCATTGTTGTGAAGTAACAACTGATTTTATACGCATAAATTAGGTAACTATTTATTTATAATTTATAATAATAAAAATAAATAAGTCAAAATATATATTTTAACATAAATAATTGTTTTCTTAAGTGTACAGTGTATAATATAATTATACACATAACAAAAATTTAAAATGATTCCTCACCATCACATAAATCACACACTCCAGGTAATAATGGACCATCTCCTGCTGTAGACATTAGCCCCCCACTATTCTTTGATGAATATAGTTCTATGGCTCCGGAGTTTCCATTTACAAGCTGTTGTGTTTGTGACGACTTGACTGTTAAACCTGATGTAATAGACTGCTGCTTTCCACTACCTGTGTTTGTTCCATTACTAAAAATATCAACTTGAAGTTTTATTAAACAGCATATTTTATAAATAAAGATAATAAATATTACAAAATACACTCACTACGAAGGTATGTACACTTGTTTTAATTTGGATTCTTGTTCAACAGCTTTAACACGTTTTTGCTGCACATACCTGTCTGTTGTTTTCCACATGTAATAATACTCAACAATGTTTTTATGTGTTTTCCAAGGAAGCTATAATGATATGTCAAAATTATTCAAATACATTGTACTGATAACATAATTACACAATACTAGTAAGTAAACCACACATTATAACTGGGAAATGTTTTATTTAAGTTGTTAAAAACTTAAATAATGTAAATATTATACTAACAAAATCATGGCGTATGTCACCAAAATCCTTGCCATACTTCTCCAATGCTTCTTCAAACAAATTTGCTTCAGATGCAGACCATTCTTCCATTTCATCACGGCACAATACCGGTCCTGTACTAGGCACTAGGGAACAAGTGGCAGTACCAAGATCATAACCATGCCTATGCAGAGTGTCCATTGCATGGAACTATTATAATATAAAACAAAATACATAAAATAATTAATAATCATAACAATGGATACATAACCTCACAATATACACTGTAATTACAAAATAGTGTTCTTATAAGATTTGTTGTATTACATTTTTAGGCAATTTTTTTATCAATATATACATTTTTTATAAATAATTGGAGAACAAATTATTTTTATATTGATAAATAGATTGTGTATCGTTTATACAAATAATATGATATTATAAATGTTAGATCTAGGTTTTGGATTTTAAGGTCCAAGAATCTAGATTACAGATTTCAAAATCCGAAACGATGAATTTTAGACTTCAAAATTCTGAAAATTATAATTTTAGATTTAAAAGTCTGATTTTTTTTTAAAATCTATTACATATATTTTTGTATAGATCCTTGTGTGTTTTTATTAACTTTAAATAATAAGTAAAATAAATATTTATGTTGTTTCTTTTATTATTAAAATGTATATATTAATTTACAACTGTGTTTTTTTTTTTTTCTACAACAGGGCTTTTATTCCTAGCATGGTTTTTGATCAAGGACTTTTTTTTATAATTTCCATGTAGGTTATATACTACTTTTAACTATTTCAGAATATTCTATGATCAAAGTATAAAGTAAATGTTTAGTCATAATTTGTTATCTATAATCTATATATCATGAACTAAGATTATATCATAAGGTAATAAGAATATTACTATTATACTGTAATATGGATAATATGGTTGACAACATCATTGCAGTGGGTGGTAATGTGGATTATTTGGGTAATGTGGATTATTTGGGTAATGTGGTAATGGTGTGGTCAAGTTTTTTGAAGGAGAATAATACCTAAGTGGGAGACATCTAAGAACCATAACAATTTAGCCGTTTTTCCTGAACAATTTAGTACCTACTGCGAGAATTCGTGCAAATAATGGTGCAGATTCAGCGTATGTAATACTAACATACAATTATCAATAATAAAATAATAAATAAAAACAAAATGATTAAAATGGTTAATACTTGTAAATAAATAAATAAATAAATAATGTATAAATAGAAATAAAAAATAAATAAATGTATTATATGACCTGTTTCGGATTAAAAATTTATCATCGGGTATATCACAGTCAAAATGTAAACCAAGACTGAATATAAAAAATAATATTATACTTATAATACTCCAGGTGACGCATTCATTAATTCATTTATTTATTTTTTATTTCTATATACAAATGTTTTATTTATATATTTATGCAATTATCATTTTTTGAAAGTTACCACGTTCGTGGTTACACGGTTTCCAATTTTACTTCATTGTGTTATAAGTGTTATTATTCTTCAATAGACTACACACTTCAATCTCTGGATTTCCCCTCTACGAAAATTTCGTCAAAAACTCGATCAAAGAAATTGGTTCAATTGCCAGTCCATATTATCTTCGTAATTAATAATTATACTACCATATTAATATTATTATAAATATAAATAAATATTATAATTTCATTATCATATTATCTGAATAATAAGAATATAGATATGGAAATCTAATATCAGCCCATATTCAGCTATATTGATACTTTTTTCACCGCCATGTGTGTTACTTAATTAACACATTTCAAGCTAGATGGCATTATTTTAGATAATAATAGTTTTAGTGATAAGAATATATTTCTTACATTATTATTAAAATTAATTCATTATTAATAATTACTGAGGTCTATACTTAAGAAGTAAATAATATTTATTATACTATATTATATTTTATTTTAATCAGAATATGCGGAACCTGCCATGTCGTTGCCAGTCCATATTATCTTAGCTCGGGATATTATTAATTATATTATCACATTAGTGATGATGATAAAAATTATTAACCAAACATTAAACAGCAGTAACCATTGCGGTATAGGCAGCTTTATGAGAAATAATATATCTGTTCTCTATGAACGCGGCAGCTTACGTTGAAAAACACTTGAAACCATGACTAGAACTCGTACGGGTGCCAGCGTAAAAAACGTCGCGAAATGAGTTGCATGATTAAACGGCCACAGGCTACGCTGCGTACGCTAGGGTCACTACTTTAACACACATAGTATGGGATTAAGGTGCCTTAACAGCTCACAGTGAAACGTGATAATTTACAATTTGTTCACCATGATTGATACAATTTAAAATAGTTTTTACCATTATCTTTAAACCGTGGTGAACACACGGTCCGACTAGGATTAAACTCACCTATCCGGTGTAAGCGATATAGGGAAGGTATTAAAATCAAAAATGATGATTGACCACTAGTTAACCACTACATAATAACCACATGGTTCAACCAATCAGTTCTAGAATAATTGACGTTTCACGGTAAGCTGTGAAGGCACCTATATTCGTGGTTTTTTGGAAAATATATACATAATACATCGAATCATGACTATGATTTAAGATATGCTGGTTACCCAACGGACTATGAAATTGTGGTCTTTATAATTACTCGATGATAAAACAATTCTGTAAAGCTAGCAGACCGCAGTGAAATATTTATATACTATATTATATTGCTAACGCAATTCAAAAAATATATTTGTGAATTTGAAATATTGAAATAAAACACTATTTTCACGGACAGAGAGCGCACTAAGTTAATAAAGCAGCTATTCCTGTAAGCAATTTCCTTTGTTATGTAATACGCTTATGACAATATGACAAAGCTTGTAGGGCAACCACTAATCAGTATAATCATTAATTGTGACCATGACCTATTAAATAAAATGTATAATGATACATTTTATAACTCGTAAAATTACGCATTCATACGTGTGCATAATATGTGTATATTTCATAAACATACTCTACAATACATGGTGTTGTTTCACGACAATAACCAACAAAAATTGTTTTAATAAATTACCCATCTACGCAAGATAGTTATTAATCAACTGTAATCTAACATAAATGTGATAATATATTAAGTAGTTTTTATTTAAAAATCAGGAGATTTCAGCCTATAATCAAAATTATTAAATGAGTTATCAATAGTTTAGTCCTCAGTGTGTAGAAATTTGAAATATTAATGGAATTTCCCTATGATTTATGATTGCAAATTTACATCTATAGTACACAAAAAAATTAAATTAATATACCTTTAAACTGCTTGTGTTTAAGATACCAAAGAGATAATTCAATTATTTTATTTGTTAAACTATAAAAGACAGTTGTTACTTACACGCAAAAGTATGCATTTATCATTTCCCGCTACTATATGAATAAAGTACACGTATATTGAATCCTGATGTACCTAATTACTTTACCAAAGTATCTTACCTTTAAAATATTACTAGTAATAGTAATTAATAGTATATACTATACACTAAAAAAGAAAATCATGTATTGTAGGGTTAATACTTAATATATATTTTAATAGATTTAATAGACTAAATTAAATAATATTTTGACTTAATCATCATAAGTTTAACATAGATATTGTGCTAAATATAGCAATAACCATGATTCATGAAGACTATATTATTCTAGTATACAAAAATATTTATGAAATATACACATATATGAATGCATAATTTTACAAGCTATAAATTCTATGATGGGTCATGATTTAAAATAAGGCATATATTTTCTAAAAATTTCAAAAAAAAATGAATAATTACTATACTATGGTGGTGGAAGTAGCAACCCTAGCATACATCAAAAGGGGAGTTTGACCTCCTTATTCCAGTCTTCATATTTGAAACTATAGGAATAGGCTATCCATTCCTTATTATCTATGTATATATTAGACAGTATTATTTGAGTAATACTGATAATGTCTGGCACAGAACACTCACAGAATAGAACGATTTTATAATGACAGTTAATGCTGCCAGTAGAAAACTAGGATATAAAAGCTAAAAAAGATGACTCAATATTCTAAAATAGTAACTTTAGTGAAAATTTATGTGAGTATAGCTGTATTTATATACAGCGTTATTATCTTTATTAATATTGATTTTGTTTTTTTATCAAATTTTCTATGGAAGGACTTATGTATTTAGAAAAAAATTAAATTTTAAGAAACCAAAATAGACTTTTTATTATTAAGGATTATTCTAATAATTTGAGTCTAACAATCTTCTGAAGAAAGTATATAGAAAAAATTATATTTAATATATTATTACAACATTATGCAATAATAAATCACAATCACAACACTAGGTATAATAAAATAGATACTCCTATGATTGTTTGTTTTACACCCCTTCTTTAGAAACCAAAACAGATAGCTATTACTAAAAATGTATTTATTGAATATTATATATGTATGACACATTCAATATTTAGGTATAGAAAAGTGAACAAATGAAATGTTCTATTTTTTTTTTAGTTATTAAGTGGTGAAAATATTCTAATTTTTCACTAAACATATAACCCTCAAACACAAAATCTAATTCAGAAAATACAAAAATGTAATATTAACTTAGATACTAAAACAAATGATAGGAAAAAAAACAATATTGACACCACAAGTTCATTTAAAATTGTTTGATACCCAAACTAGTAAATGTCTTATACTAAATACATTTAAAAAAATGAACTTTGGTAAAGAAATTGATGACATTATTGCAGAGGAGAATTAACCATTAGGTACAAAATTAACAAAACTAAAATAAAATTAACCTAAATAATATTAACTGGCCAAATATTTTTTTTTTTTTAAATGCTCAATTTTTATTTTAAATAAATCA
Source organism: Cinara cedri (assembly GCA_902439185.1). Lineage (NCBI taxonomy): Eukaryota > Metazoa > Arthropoda > Insecta > Hemiptera > Aphididae > Cinara > Cinara cedri. The sequence continues at coordinate 112,116 of CABPRJ010001478.1, read as the reverse complement.
TTAATTATGTAAAAATAAAACTCACCAATGTGATGTCACGAGATGCTGCGGCTGCTGACATATGCAACGAAGGCTGTTTCACTGAACTGGTGCAGTCCAAAGCACGAGCAAATGTACCCAATGAGCGAGAAACAACCAAAAACTGATCAATCTGTCTGTCAGTCAAACGATTCCATTGCGGCCTACATGTCCATACTAATGTTTCAAGATCAGAATCACTTTCCACTGCCATCACTGTTCCAATTGCAGTCACTGTTGAAACTGTAGTAGAGGATTTTATTTCAGCTCTCTTGTCCTCAGTGTCTCGGGCAAACTCCATTGACTCATCTCTGCGTTCTTCCTTTACAATTTCACTTTTTATCTGCTTAGCTATTTTTGGATCACTGCCACTTCCACGTTTATATACTGGTTTTGGTGGTACCTCAGCCTGGTATTTATGGCCAACTCGTATTTCACCCTTGTCTGCCAGAAGAGTCTTCTGTACAGGATCGAATACCAGACAGTAGAAAAAAGTATCCTGTTCCAGATAATAAATAGAAATAATTTTAATTATTTGTAAGATATTAAAATTAAATAATGTATTTTTTTTTTATGTATAAATATTTATATATTAATTATAAGATAAATTAACAATTTGTCTTCAACCGATTAAATTTATAGTCAAATGAGTTAAATGCATTCCGTAGAAGTTTTAATTAAAGTCTACAAATTTAGATGTGACTTTTTAAAATGTATGGAATATTTTAAATTTTATTCAATGCTATTATTAATATATCACAATTACCTAAATTACTATTTTCAATTTTTTCAACATAATTTATGATTTTAATACATATTGAAAAGTACTATATGAATTTAACATTATTATTAAAAGTAACTATTAAAAGCTAATCATTTAAATTTAATTTTTTCTTTTTTATATAATTTATAATTTAAAAATTATTTGAAGAAGAATTTCAAATTATTACTATCATATTACAGGTTAACCTAAACGAAGTAATTTATTTAAATTATACTGTTTAATAAAATAAAACTTAATACACTTAATTTTAGATTCTGAGTAGAGTGAAGAATTTTATAGTTTTACAAAGATGTTTTTTTTTTATCTGTGTGCAACTTTTATACCAGAAGACTTGCTCAGATTTCTATACGTACACATTTTCTGAAATGAAATCAGCGTGGGAAGGAACTTTAAGGAGGTCATTTTTTGATTTTCACAAGAGTTTTCCCAGCAAATGTGAAAAACCTAAATAAAACATGGGAAAACCAGGAAAAATGTAAGAAAACTGAGAAAATTGATACCACATTAAACAAATATTATTAAGGAAAATAAACAAAGCCTATTTAATTATTTTACTATAAAGTTACATACATATTGTTAACAAAGCATCACATCACTATCAACTGAACTTCCCACAAAATTTTTTTTTGGATACATTAAATTGCCTATAACAGTGGTTACACCTAGGGATGGGCACTTTTCCAGGAATAAAAAATCATGGACTTTTCCAGGGAAATTACTCAAATAGAGAAAATATATTATAACTTACTGACAACAAATAATAGCACAACTATATGTCCATTTTGTGTACTTGTGCAATTGTGAATTATATAGTTGTGTCAGTTGTGTACTTTTAAATGAACACAAATTAATTAAATAAAAGGATAAAAGGTAGGTACGAAAGTAAAAAATTGATAATTTTCTAACAATGTTATTGATAAGATGTTTAATATATATGATCTTCTAAAATAATAAAATTTGATATGTCACATAATAATTACATTTTGAGAAAAGACTGGAAAGTAACAAAAGTGATTTCGAAGAACATTCTAGTTACACCCTACCCCATTATCCTAAGACATCTATTTTTTTTTTTTTTTGACAACTAAGTAGGACTTATAATGAACAAACCTTATGTCAAATTTTCAAGCATTTCTATTTACTCTGACAATTTTATACTCAAAATACCTACCAAATAACAATTATATAAAAAACTCACAAAATTAAAATGTCTATAGATAGCTCAAAATTGGCTCAGATGTTTTTTTTGTAAATTTTATTAAAATAGGCAATAATAAGTTTTCTGTCATAATGTAAAGTCTCTAAAAATATTTAAATAGCATTACAATAAAAATAAGATGGACATACTTCAAATGTGGTTGTATTATTTTTATAATTAAATTTTTTATTTATATATTTATTTACTATATTACTTTATTTAATAAAAATAATATTTTTTGACTAATACCTACATTTCTTACATTTTCCTATTTTTTTTTTTTGCAGTTTTTCACAATTTGTTAAAAAAAACTCCTGAAAAAATTAAAAACTGACCTCCCTAAAGTACCACCCTAAGAAAATTTAATTTCAGAAAATAATCTACATCACATTCAGTAAACTTTCTGGTAGAAAAAATAATGTTCATATAAAAAAAAAATTATAATCTAGAGTTATTTTCTAAATATTGAATTAGGGATATTTGTTTTCATGGCACATTCTGTATATAATGTCAGAAAATTGCTTTGTTTCAGATTAACATATGAAATAAAATGTCAAATGAACATAATGATGTAACTAATGGTTAAATGACAAAAGACTAAAAGCAGTTAGAGCGAAAACAAAATGAGGTGACTAAAGTATGAGCAAAAATATAAATATATATTTATTAAAAATAATATTTGAAAATGTATACACAAAATTTAATTTAAAAAAAGGGACACACTTTGCACAATGAGTGGATCACTGTTATAGGTTAGAAGTTGGTAAGGTAATATATAGAGGGGAATTTAATGTATATTTGTATACAACAATTAATCATTGCTAAGGAAAATGTAAAATTTTTGAGTAGAATTTTGTTATACATGTTTTAAAAGGCAAAACATTTTGATTTAATGATAATGTTATTTATGATTTTAGAATAATACAATTCGTACATTTTCCTGTTTTTCCAATTATGAAAACAACTGAGAAAATCAAAAAATGACATACTTAATGTACCACTCTTGTCAAATTTTCGATTTATACTGATACCACTTTTTCTGAGAAGAAATCTGACTGTGGTGGTATTTTAAGGAAAACATTTTTTGATTTTCTCAATAATTAGATAAACAGGAAAAAACATGGAAAAGCATAGGAAACCAAGGAAAATAGGTACAATATTAAAGAAAATATATAGACTGTTTGCAAGCTAATAAAATTAATGCAAGTGACATTTTTACTAAAACTGACTTTTTGTCAATAAGGCGTAAAGTGATACAATGAGGCATTGAATACACCAGGTTTGATAACAATGTAATGAATAAATATTTTATCAAGGTTTTCTTATTTTTAGTAAGTGACAAAAATAAAAATTGGGTTAATTGATATGTAAATATTTTGGTTGTAAGTGCCACTAAATTGGAGTAAGAGATAATGGAAAAAATGGAAAATGGTGTAAACAACATTGATGACAGATAACAATTTTTCCACTTTCTGGTATTTTCGATGATAAAGAAATTGACACTTACACCATTTCATTATCAACATAATATTTTAAATTTTAGTTTTAAAATAAGAAAATAAATAAAAATAAAAAATGTTAAGACTAAATTTATTCATTTAAATTCTTTTTTAATACTTGAGCTGATTAATTAATATTATAATCAACATGTTTTTAATTTTATCGAAAATTACTTATATTTTAGTCAAGTAGACTTAAAGTGCAAATTATGCTATTTTTCTCATGATAACTAAAGTTAGCAAAGTTATTCACTACATTATTATAATATTTTAATTGTTTAATTGTAATTTGTACAATTTTTTTTTTTTTAAATTTCACAAAATTTAAACAAAATTATACATTACTTTGTGATAATAACACCATTATTAGTTTTGTTAAATGTTTTTTAATTTAATAAATAAATTTTACATGGTTTGGCTATTTATTATTATGTTATTTTTGTTTAATATTATCAAAAATATTTATATCTTGTCAAGTAGACTAACAGTATTACAAATGCACAATAATTTTAAAGTATTAAATAAAATAGTATTTTATTTTATTTTTGATTATGATCTTCAACAATGATGGGCAATTTCAAAGTTATTCTAGTGCCACTTTTGTGATAACCTTTAGTATTTTTTCACCTAAATGCATAGACTACATTTTTATGTTCCATATGAAACATTGGGGCACTTTTAATGCAGGTTTTTATGTTTCAAATACGGGCACTCTACCAATTTCTTGCCTTGAGTGCAGTGATAATGGCACGAGCCCTTCCAGCTCTTCTCTTTTATTGATAAAGATGCCAATCTCAATGCTTAAATAATAATAATATAATTTTAACTGATGATACATAGGAAAACTATTAAAATTTTTTTTTCGGAAAAAATTAATATTAGAATATTTAAACTTGATAATTGTAAAAATTATGTACCACATGATTTATGATTCCACTACGCTAGGCAGTTTTTGGGCAATATAACCTGCCCACTCTAGGTGCAATGCTAAAGTAGTTAAAAAAAAATTTTTTTGAAATTTTTTAATATTAAATAATGATTTTTTTTATTTCAAAATGTGCATAAATATTTAATTTTAATAAATCAAAAAATATATTAATAAAATCAAAATCATTTTTGATTTGCAATAATTACCAATGCATAAACAATTACTAATTACCTTATATATTATATCCCATCTATAATATTGGCCTATTTACTAATAATACTCTGCATGAATGTGGCAACAATTTATAAAACACTAGCAATGGAGTGATTTCTTTGTTTTAGTTATTAATAATATTTATAATTAAATTCATAGGAGCTAAGGTAGAGGGGGAACACTTTTTTATACTCCTCAAAAAAATACAAATGTATTTAATTTACCATCACTTCAAAATGAAAATCTTAATAAGCATCATCAAATCCTCAACTTTTAGTCATTGAGTTATAAAATAATACAATTAAATCCAATTACTCAATACCCATCAACAATATAGCATAACAATGACATCACAAACATTTTGAAGAAAATATATTAAAATCAAATACTCAAATGCTCAATGAAATATTTTCAAAATGTACGATTGCTAGCTAAATGAAAAAAAATATTTGGCTACAAGTTAAGTTAGATGCCTATTTGCTTTATAAAAATTACCTTCTTAATATTCAGATGAATATAATTATAAAATAAACAAGTAAAACATACTATCAAACAAAGTAGTATAACATACAATTTTTATTTGTCTCTAAATATAAAATAATTATAAAGATCCTAATTTAACCATAATAGACACCATATTTATTGTTACCATGTTTATTTAAATTTATCATAACTTGTTTTAACACTAGGAACTCTACATTTATGAAAATATTTGTGTATGTAGAGCCAAATAGTACATATTCAGCAATGAAAAAAAAATGAGAAAAAAATCTTTAAACACATATCAATCCTTTACTAAAATATTAAATAGCCTGTAAATATAACTAAAATTATCTACAAATTATCTTTGTTATTTAATCTTTTTCTAACCAATTATATAACCACTTTAATTCATTAGTATCACTTATGTTGCATATTTCATATGAGAACAAAAAACTGAACAAAATATTCCAAAACCAATTATTTTTCTTGCTAAAGAAACAATTTGAAAGTATCATTAATTGAAATGGTAAATAAATATACCTATTTATAAACATGTTCTAGTCATTATTAATTAACAAATAAAAACATTTTAAAAAAAAAGCAAGAAGTTGTATTCTTTTATTTGTAATTTTACCAACTATTTTATTAAAATATTAGTATTTAACTTAAACTAATAATTTTAAATTGTACAAAAAAATTTAATTAAATTTTAAGAGACGTTCAGGAATGTTTTACTCATTCAGTTCTGAAGGCACTAATTAAAAATTGTCATTTAAAACAATCCAAACAACACTTAAAGAATAGTTTAATTAGTTTTAAAATATTTTTCATCTAAATAAGTATTTTAAAATATTTTTTTATCCTTACCTCTTTCTCCAAATAACTTTCCATAGATTCAGTTTCATTGTATAATGTAACAGTACACTTTCCACGTATGTGTGTTGCTGCTAATGTTTCAACTTGCCTACTTAGAAACAATTCACGTTGTTTAAGTTGTTCACCACGCCACCAGTCGTGTTGCTGTTGTGCAGCCAGTATAGACTTGTCATAATCTTTTCCAATATCTGATCCTGTTAAACCTATTAGTTTTTCATAATATACTACACAATACTATTGAATATATATTTACGTGTATCGTTGATATCACCATCATTTCCACCTCCTTGTAGATCACAATTCTTAATAATAGCAGATGCAACAAGATCAGTTTCTACTGCATCTGCTATCTCAATATCCTGTGATTGAGACTGTTCTTCTTTCGTGGATTCAGCCCCATCAGTTGTTTCAGTTTTTGTACTAGTTTGATCTTCTTCTGTTCTGATCATTTTTTTCATTCCAGTATCCTGTTCTTTTTTATCTGCTATTGTATCTTTTGTATACTCTGTTAATCAACCACAGGAACTGATAACTTATCGAGCCCAAGAAACTCATAAAAATAATGGTATATATTTAATATAAATTAAATTTAAATTTATAAAATTCCAGATAGGCGTGATTATTATATTAACTCAAAAATGTATAATCTGAAGTATAATTTAATACAATAAATTTTACATTAGAGGAACTAACCAAATTTTGAAAATCACACTCAAAAAACATACTCTATCTCCTCTTAAATAAAATGTATACAAATAATTCCAAGTTTTTGTCTCCACTTTTTTTATATACGTATTTATCTTATAATTTTTATCAGAATAGTCATAATAATAAAAATCTATAACTTTGACCGTGTACTAGTATTTTAAACTAAACCAACCTTATTTCTTACTAAAACATTAAGTTTTTAATTGTTATATTATCCTTCAATAAGCCTTGTAATATTTATTTTATTATCAATTATTTGAACATGTTTGTAATATAAAAAAAAAAATATTTTACTATTAAAACCTTATTAAAAATAAATTGTAATAAACTATATTTTTATGAATGATTGATCAGATTTTGATTGTACCTGTATGCTTCTCACTCTTAATATCGCTATTCCTAAGAGTTGGTGACATAGTCAATGATAATTGCTGTTGACGCTGTTGATGTATATCTGCCAGAGTGACAAGTTGAGCCGGGAGATCTCGTCTTCTGTAGAAACACATAACTTTGGCTTCAACATTACCATTTGAAGTCTTATTGAGTTCTTCAATTCTTCGTATTTGAAACGGTTGCTGTTGATTGACATGAACAGACTGCTGTTGAGCCTCGAAGTACACATAATCTAAGCACATTAATTTTATTTAACAATAATTTGATAGTCAAACAATCTATAATTTATTTAATTTGAATTATATTTAATTATACAACTATTACCTAATTTATATAATACAATTAAAATAATTTCAACATTATTGACTTATTTTTTTTTATATTTATTATGAATATTAAAGTATATACTATTATATAAAATCAAAATAAGTAGTATGCTATATATTTAAACCTAAATAGGCATGAGTAAGAATAATTTTATAGTCATAATTATAGTAAACAATCAGGATTGGTCCAGATTAATAAATATAATATAGAACTAATGGTGTACATAATACTCAAAGCTAAGTATTTTATTCATAATTTTTATTTTGGGTCTATCTATAATTATAGTTTTACATGTGTTATTTATTGAATTTTTATTTTTATTTTTTTTGTCTATGAACAATTTTTCTACTTAAACCCTTAATTTGATCATCAACTTTGAGAATTTTCTCAAGTTGGTACACCAGAGAATTAAATTATTGATTTTCCTAGTGGTTTTCTAAATAATTTGGAAAGAATATTAATATACAAGAATATTTATACAATAAGAGTTTCAATTATTTTTGATTTTAATTTATTGTTGCAAGTTAAAAATAATCATAGATACATACAATTTTCACTGGACACTTATATTAGACTTCTCTGATCAAATTATTAAAAGATTCAAGCAATTGTTTTACTTTTTATACAAGCACCTAGGTATAACCATTTGAAATTTTAGAGTTTTTTCTTACAAAGTTTTTATATAGATATATGTGAATAAAATTGTTTTGACAGAGCAAAAATTCTAAAAAAAATTAGAGAGCGTGATATAGGTAGTAGTTTTTTTTTAAAAAAAATTACTTAAATGTTTTAACAAAAATCGTAAAATTTCAAAACCCATTTAATTGAACTTTGTTTAGAACTGTTTTTCATTAGCAATGATTTATCTATGAGTACAAATAGGTATGAATTAAATAATCCTACATATACTACCTTCCTAATTCCCCCTACAACAGTAGCTTAACCATGAGCATTATCCAGTAAGTATCCTGTAGCAAAAATGTACAAAACGCCCATAATGTACTAGATTTTTTAATTTAATAGGCATTTTAAACTATGATAGCATTAGCCAAAACATTGATACATAGGTAGGTACTGTACAAAAATAATAAGGAATTTGCAAAATATTTATTTTAATGAGATTTCGACCCACCTCCGACGCGGTACATGTTGCTACTTCCGGCAGTCGTGTTATGTTGAGCGTTTTTACTTGAACTGTTTATGGACGCCATGGATGGGAAATTTGACACGACGAATTTCTTACGCGATTGGCCGCCGACTGGTTCGACTCAATATTGCTATGCGATATCAATCGTATACGTCGTTCGTTATCCAACCGAAACTCGCAACTCGAAGAGGTTACGCCGACGCCGCTTTTATCATTTTCTCAGTCGTCCAATTGACGACAATTAGGTATATGCGAAAACAATATTATTATAGTGTACAACCGGCCGGTGTTACGTGCATACACGTAAGTGTATTAAAGTCGCTGCAGCACAACTACACTAAAAAACACAAACAAAACAAATGTTTTGTTAACAGACAAACGAACAAATAAACAAACAAACCAAAACCGCACAAACACGTACGCGCGACGTCCGTGTTGTTATCCTTCGCGTATACACAGCATTTCGCAGCCCACACACACGCACAAAATACACACGCGCACACGTACACAGTAGTAACTCGTAGTACACACGGTACGCGCACGCACGCACTCACGCATGCACGCGATCGCACTTTTTTGCGGTTTATGACGCGATGACGACGGCGGCGCCGCGTAGCGTTTGTTATTGTTATACAATACAGTAGTCCTCGCCCTCCACCACCGAACCGTCTGTCCGGCCAGCCGCCTCCGTGCCAGTCCGTGGAAATGACAATAAATTACCAAAATACCGTCTATTATACCAATTATATTATTGGGTATTACGCTACTTATGTATATCCAATGACTACAATAAATGTGACCCAACAAAATCCTGTCGATTATGCTAAATTACTTCTCTCGGTAAACCCACCGAAATCAAAATATTCCGTTAGCAAAACGAAATAAATACCTATCAATGAAAATAGTTATAATAATATTCGTTTTCCTAAAATATGTAGGTACCTACCTATAGCTACTTACACCCAACGTTTTCTCGCAATACGCGATTGTTCGTTTCCTATTATTTAGTTAGGTTAGGTCGAATAGTCGTATTATAATATTAAAACGTTTTCAACTACGTGGGTATGGTCCTCTTCCTCTACTACTCTACCTCGTTACTCCTCCAGCCTATTCGTTTGGTCGGCCGCCACCCCAGCTGCCCGCGGCCAGTCGTTCCCAAACTGTATACTTGATATTTCGTTTAAAAATTAGTTACTATACTACATAGGTAACCTGATAACACGTCATTTACCTGAACGCTAAACTTTTCGCGTAAAAAACCAACACATGTTTTTAATCTCACACTATTATTTCAAATAAACCTCACAGTTTGTATTGTAAATTTGTTACAATGGTTTATAAATTAGGTGCTGTTTGTATACAGTCTAACGTATAAGTGAAAGCCCGACACGACACACTTTCCATAATACTGTATTAATATTCTTGTATTTTTTTATAAAATATCAGATAATTCCCATTATTCGTATACTCGTTGATTTTATTGTATTGGTTTTACAATAATGTTTATTTTTCTGTGAATAATTTTTCTACCAGAAATTTTGCTCCGATTTTCAAGTGTAGCACTTTGTCTGAAACGAAATTTTACTGGGTTGGTACTTACCATGTCATTATTTGATTTACCCGTGGGTTTTCATAATAAATGGAAAAAAACGAGCAAATTTACGAAATGTATTATATATTACGGCCTTTCAAAATATGTATAACCGAACTCCGGTCAGAATTGTTTTTCGTTAGCAATGATTAATCTTTGCGTAAAGATATACATTCAATTTCCCCTCTACTTTCCCAACTTTTCACTTACAACAGTGGCCCACCCATCATGTGAAGTATGTCCGTTTGTTGTTTTTATAATAACAATTTTTATTAAAATACTTGTCACAAATCTAATCGCTTATTACATAAATATGTGATTATTGGTAGGTTAATAAATTAACGAATTAATAAATATTATAAAAATATTTCTTATACAACTCGATTTGTATTTGTTCATAATAATAATATATAACCTACCTATTCGATAAACGACTGGTTTGGTATTTCAAAATAATATACAACACCGAAATAATTATAATACGATAAAAATTATCTGTATGTCATAAAAAAAATGTAATTTTTATTATAATATAATATATATAGGTACCTAATATTATATACTATAATTCCTTGTTCGCTAGTCTTTTTAAAACAATAACGATAATAATGTAATAAGATAAGAGAAATAAATCGATAACAATATATTATAATAATACTAATAAATTCCCGGTACAATATTAAAAAAAAACTATTAGCTACCTAAATATTATTGTCAACAAATTCTAGTACTTATTCAATTAATCTTTTCTATGCCGTTTATAGTCTGACAATAATCAATAAATATAATATTAAACTAAAAATACTACAACCAATCGTTATTTTATATTATTATATCCAGATGGGCTAAAGAGGTTTCAGTCCCCACCCTCCTCCATTAGCTATATTAAAATATGAACTATTCAGACTGCAAATTTATTATTAAAAAAATTATAATCATTGTACTTATATTTTCCCTTATTAGGTACCTACCTGGGTATGGAAAACAACCACAGTCATCAAGTTACTAGCACAATTATGTAGGTATTCACTATTTTACAAAATAATCTCTGTGCAAATGAGGGATTTAGCGGTTTAGCGCCTCCTCTAAATATCGGCTTAGCCCCCACCAAATAAAGTCCTCGACAAGTAAATACTTCGTATAGATACACCTAGTGTGCAACATTTTGGGCGGGGTTAAGTCCCTTCGACATATTTGGATTACTTGGACCTAAAAAATTAGAATTTCAAAAACACAATATCATATAAAATATAGATTTAAAAAGAAACTTTTATTTCTCACTGATAGGCCACTGTTATAGTTAGTTAAGAAGGTAAGATTATACAGAGTAATTTAATTTATGTACTGTATACAACAATTAATTATAAATGTATAACAAACAAAAAATGATTATATGCGGAGTAGTAGTAGTAGTAGTAGTAGTACATATTATACAGTGTTTTTAAATTACGGTATAATAATCATTTGTGAGAATGTTTTTTGATTATATTGAGTCATAAACTCATAATATACTGAAGTCATAACTTAATGTATTTTAAATCTAGAAAAAATAATTGTTAATGTTTATCAATCAATAATTGCACTTTATTGGTAACTTGAAATATCTAGGTAATAGCCTTATATCGTATATTTCAGTAGATATTCTTTCCAAACAAATTATATTTATAATAACTTGTAAATCGTATTTTAATTATAAATAACAACACATACCAATGTTTTAAACGAAATATAATATGGGATGTTATGTTATCACTTCCGTTGACAATTTAAAAAAAAAAAAACATTTTATGAAAACAATTTCCTCTCAAACCACTAATAATAGAAGTGGAATACACCTATAAGTAGTATTCAAAGGCATAGCTAGACCTAATTTTCGGGAGGGATTTTAAATTAAATCAACCAATTATTTTTATTACGAACATAATTAAATACATTTATCTTGAAAATAATAAACAATTTTGGAGAAAAAAATGGGAAAATAGGGGGGGGGTAAATCGGTAACCCACCAAACACAAAAAGTCCTTGATAATGTTATAATCGTATTTTCTATTTATCATTTTTCTGGCCCTATGACCGAAGTAACCATTAAATCAACAAAAATAAAACCGGTGTATTGGCATTTGTTAGTTTTAGATTCTAAGCGTAACAGGGAATGAATTTGGTTTTACCATTGATTTTATAATATTCATGAATAAACTTTTTGATTATTTTAATAGTCGTACACTTTATAATTCAAATATTCTTAATAATTATGCTTTATCTTTTACAAACACAATAAAGAATTTTACGATGCAACCAAACGGCTCTCATTCATTGTTTGTTGGTTTTCTCCAGTCGAGAAAGGTTTCACAAATACATAAATTCTCAAACAACTCCGGTGTTCGACAGCAAAAAGGGGTCGGACAATTTTAAAAGAGGGTCGCCAAGGCAGGAAGCTGGGAATTTCCTGGTGGGCCCCCAAATGGATCTCTTAGATTGCACTTGTTATTTATATGAGTACGACTTAATGGAAACTATCGAACTACTATTTTATCACGTAACGAATCTAGGTATTTTAGTCCATGTATAAGACCGGTAAACAAAAAAATGGACATCCGAATTTTTTCATGTGGGTAGGTGCCCTTTTTAAACTTTCTCGGTAGGCAAAAAAATGGCCTATCCACCCATATCGCCAATAATTTAATATCAAATGAAAAACTTATATAGGTGGATACTACAATATTATACAACGTATATATCTACTAAAATTATTTTGACTTCAGAGCCGTGTTAAGCCATTTGATGACTAGAGGTATCAATTTTTGAGCGCCCTTTCTTAAGGCTCTTACTTAAGGATTATTTGGGAGTAATCCCTCAAAATTTTTTATTTTTAAAAATTTTATCATTATACAAATCTGATTTAATATCATGTTTAATAGATCTCATGACATATATTCTTAGATAAATACACTTGTACGCTAAATATAAATTTAGTACAATTTATACTATAGTAATATTAATATAGTATTGAAATCTGTATGTAAAGAGCAAGTAATGTGATAATGTTATTAAGCAAACATATTATAGAAACCGATCATATTTCATAATATTGATACTTAATTTTATTTCGAGTTTTATCTTGAGCCGAGTGCCCTATAGTTTTAAAAAGCTTTGATGATCCTGGGCAAATGCCCAAATACCCTCATTACTCCCCCCCTATCATGGAGTTTGGATTTCACGTATCATTCATTATATGTATTATTGTCTAACGAATTTTATCAATAATTGGTACATATCTACAGTGATATCAACATTAGTTGTGGGGAAGTATTGTGAAAACAGATCCCCAGTGTTGTCGGTTCAAACACGAAAAAACAAATTACAGTAGAACTTCGATAAGTCGAAAAGTTATCAAAGTCGAGATAAATGATGTTCCCTTCCGAAAAACTTGATTGCTCGAAAAAAAAACTATAGATAACTTGAGCATTCTATGTTCCGAATGTGGAAAGATAATGAATATTAATGATGGGTAATTTTTTTAATCATTTGTCTAATCGGCTTTTGCGTCCCATAATTTAACCTTGTCGCGTTTATCGTGTTTAATGTAGTATTTTTCATTCATTTTATAGTGTTTATTATCGTATTGTTCATTGGGTTTATCGCATTTATTATCGTATTTTTCATTCGGATTATTGTCATTACATTCGATATTTTCAGTATTACTATGTAATACAATTTTAAAATAATAATAATAAAACTACACACTGTAATTTTATCTATATATTATATAGTATATAATAGTTAAGAAGCTATACTAGGATAATGGGAACGGGTGCAACCATCGTTGTAGGTGGAAAGTTGGGAAGGTAGGATACAGGAGGGAATTTAATGTATATCTGTAAGCAACGATATACTATTACTAACGAAAAAAACGATTCTGAGTGAAGTTCAATTTATAGCAATACTTTGTCAATAATATATAATATGTCACATTATAGTAAAATAATTACAAAGGACGTAATAATTTTTAACTAATTCATACATTTTCCCGTTTTTCCTCAGTTTTTTTTTTTTGTGTTTTACATTTGATGAAAAAACTCCTCTGAAACTCGTGACCATGCCCCTGGGAAAGTTTTAGAACTGTGTGTTTCTTAAATTGTCAAAAAAAAAATGTTTTTCACATATTACACACCAAATAAAAATTTTTAACCCGTTTTTTTTTTTCGATTTTGTTCAATTATTAAAAAGACTACAAAGAAAATCAAAAAATAACTTTTGAACTCATCAACTAAATTAAGAATTTAATAAAGAATGTCTCTTGTCGTTTTTCCATTGGAACAATATTTTTGGTAAAAAACTTAAAACGGATAAATGTAATGTAAAATAATGAAATCGTAACGCTGTAAATTTGTCAATTTTAATTTGTTTACTTTTTTTATTTTTTCCAATTATAATGGAAACTACTGGGAAAATTAAAAAAACGAATCTTTTCTGAATTCTTTTCTGAAAAGATGCTACACTTGATATATCGGAGCAAGTTTTCTTATTCGGAAAGTTAATCACAGATTCAGTAAAAAAAAAAAAAAACATAGTTAAATCATTGATTATTAAATATAATATAATCAATGGTAAATGCAATAGATCCCTTGTTCCTCTCCGAGTCTAAAATATGTTTAAATGTTGTTCTTAAAAATGCACACGATTTAAAAAATAATAATTACATATTATGTAGTTATTGGACATAAAATTATAATAATATATAAATACTAGGTATCTATTCGTGCAATCAGGACTTACCATAAATGTAAATATTTTGCTCGTTAAATAGTTACCAGCCACGATAATATGAGCTGCATAAGATTAGGTATTCCATTTTATCTAGATGCATATCTAGGCATAGTATAATGTATTAATTATTTCATTATGTTTACATTTTTTATTATACTCGAACAACAAACATTCGATAATGCCTTGGGCTATACTTGGCGTTTTCCGTCACGTATGCCACAGCGTTTTCGGTCAGATTCAATATATTCATTGGTTTGCATTAGAGCGGCTATACACGACGGATGTGATTTGCCGCGTTTTTCCGTCTGAACGTTGCGTATTTACAATAATAATATCACGAAAACACAATAATTGTGTTGAATGCTATTTTAAATTTAAAAATATAATATATTTGTCACTATTTTAAATGTAACATTAAAAAATAAATAGATTTTCGATTGTGAGCAAAGCGATGAATGTATTGATTTTACAATAATGTCGAACACTTAATATTGTAACTTGTGTAATATGACGTATAGTTGTATCAACTTCCAAAATATATCCTAAACAAGTTGTGCCAACTGCAACAACGTGCGGTGTGCCAAAGAATTTGTCAAATGTAAAATAGAGTAAGAAGTATGATAATATGGGTTTTATTTATAATACACACGATAATATTATGGAATGTACAATGACATATTTAAAAAAAAAAACAGTAGGGGGAGGTGCCGACACAACTTGGCCTTTCACACACAGATGACCGTGCTAAAATACATACAAAATAATATAAATTATATATTTTGAATCTTTTTGAACTTAATAATAATTAGTTTGTTACTAATAAAATAATCTTTACACATTTTTACTACCTACCAACCGGTTAACTCAACTTAGTATAGGTAGGTGAATAATAATAAAATTGCAGTAGGTACTTACCTTACTATGCACAGTTAGGTATGTAAGTGTAAACGTAAATAGAAGACGCTTAGAAGGACTTAGTCTTCTCTAAGCCATTTCAAACCTTACCTACTTATAACATTTAATTTTTTTTAGTCTTATTAGGCGTGTTTTGGTGGTTAATCTGGTTGTATGCATTATCATTTATGGTTATATGATTTTGATTAATGGTTATAGATTCGAAAAAACGACATGGTTATATTTATTACAAAAATATTAATTGATAAAAAAAAG
The DNA here is from genome assembly GCA_902439185.1 of Cinara cedri. Lineage (NCBI taxonomy): Eukaryota > Metazoa > Arthropoda > Insecta > Hemiptera > Aphididae > Cinara > Cinara cedri. Next base: position 96,014 of record CABPRJ010001478.1, on the reverse strand, counting down.
TTAGTACTGGCTAGAATATCTAACCATTACTTTATCAATAACCAAACATCATAAACGTTAATTTCGTTCGGTTATGATATTTCATTAACCTATAAACAAAAGTTATAACCTAAGTAATACCTACTAAAATGACTTGTTTATAAAATAGAGTAGGTAAACCATTTGGTTAATCGCCAAAACACATATAGGCTCTAACCCCGTATATTTCTCAACTACGCATAATATATAGATATGTAGGTAGGTCAGATGCGGATCTAGAACAAGATAACGGGGGGAAGCGATTTTAAAAATGCATACAAGACACGCATTTATCACGAGCTCAATGATGAATCAAGCTAAGACTATCAGAGAGTGAACGGGAGGGGGGGAAATTGCTCCTAAAACCTCTCCTGGATCCATCACTGGATTCACCACCTATTTTGCAAAATAATCTCAAGGAATAAACTTTGTATTATAAGCGTGCGCAGGTCCTTTTAGCAAGGGAGGCAACAATCATTGAAACCAAACCTTACACTAAAATCACTCGTACAAATAGTCACATATTTTAAGAAGGGAGCTTAAGCCCTCGTCAATACAATATCGGTTTTGAATACTTAGATAGTATTTTATTTGATGAGTACTGTATTTTGGGAGGCTTTGTTGAGTTTTTGATACGGGAAGAGGCGGTTGAAATCTTCCAAAAACAACTCTCCTGTTTGTGACAATTTACGAAGTTAAGGTTATAAGGTTTAGTATTTAAAAAAAAAAATATATACGTCTATATTCTATAAAATATGTTTTTTTTTTTTTATATTTGGTAGAAAATTTCGCAGGGGAGGCAGCCGCTTCTACCTCCCCCGTGCGCACGCTTATACAAAATAGATTTAGACTTCTTATTTTTTAATATAATTTTTATTCCCTACGTTTAGTCCCCCCACCCATTAAAACATCTTGAATACTTCACCAAATGAAGAAATTAGAGGGAGGGGAATAACGAGGAAATTACCCCCTTGAATTTTTTTTAAACCGTGACAGAGTAGGTACCTAATTTACTAGAGCATATAAATAATAAATATATGTATAAGCTACCTTACCAGTGTTGATAACTGATAAATCACCTAATTTTTTCGACCCTTTGAGAACACCTTCTAATATATACAATTGTTATAAAAATATCTGGCCTATCCATTTCTTTATTATGCTGGAATTTAATCGTAAATTGTATATGTATTGTAAATATTATAGTATAATTGTTATCAAACAAACGATAATATGCAACTACGGTTATAACTACGTATTAATGATATCAATGATCGCCAGAATGTTTTAAAAATTTAACTAGGTACGTCTTTGCTAAATTATAGTAAGTAATATTAAGTATAAGTTTTTTTTATAGGAAAAATAAGTAAAAAAAAAAAAAAGAATTAATAATGTATGGTTTGTTCGCCTTTTAAAACATATATTCACTTTTTGTTTTAAATATTCAGTTATATTAAAATCGCGTGTTATTACATTATATTATATTATTATATTTACCCGTCATTACTCGTAGGTATATGAGAATATTCCTTACATAATATTTTATAAGTTAATAACCACTAGCTTAATCGCAGTTATATTTTTTCAGAATTCTATTTAAACTATTTAAAAATAGGTTTATCGGTATATGGGCACTTTATCATTCTAATTAGGAAAAATGTAGTATAGGTAAATAAATACCTACCAAAATCCGGGTTCCGACGACTCGTATACCTACTTGCCAAATATGCCAAAAATAACGGCCATTCGTTCGACTTGACTTGTGACACGTTTACTGACAATCTCCGGGTAATACACCAGTAACAAATAATTGTACGAGTACACTTTTTCCACTTTTTCCAAAAAGGCTTAATCTTCTTTTTTGAGGTATAAGGTGTTTAAAAGCACAAATCATATTGTTACTAACACATATAATATGGTACAAAGTAATTACTATATCATTAACATTTTATTATTAATTATATTGATTTTTAAAATAAAATATTATGAAATTAAACTACAAATCATTTTTATATTGATGTAAAGCTTAGGTAAAATGTAGGACCTGGTTGCTTTGGTTGGGCCCGGGCCCATAGGCTACTCCTCCCTCACTCTCATCGGACCTGATGGCAAGTATACTTAACAGTAATGGATATTTAGCAAGTACACCAGTTTTGAGAATCCGGCTTAATATAATATAATCTGTACTATAATGTTATAAAAGAAAAGATTTGTTTGTATGTGCGTAATGGACAAGCTCAACAAATATTTAACAGATTTTAAAATTTCTTTCATCTATGAAAAGTTACATTATCAGCGAGTTACATGGGCTGTATTTTCAAAAAAAATTAGAGATCCTTATGGAAATTGCAAGGTTTTTAAGTATTTATGGAATAAATATGTATTTGTTTATTAATTCCTTTTTTGTTTATTCATGGGTTATCTTAGTGACATGAATGACGATTTGGTCGTCACGGACAAGAAATGTATTATTATTATTATTACTACTACTATTATATAGTAGTAGCAAAGCATTGCCGGGTCAGCTAGTATTATATTTGTGCGAGTCACGAAGGGATAAATAAGTATTATAAAACTATTGCTGTCCCGCACTTGTCCATATCAGTATTGAACAAAAATAAATGCATACAAATACACAAAAAATATAAAAAAATGTTCCCCGTGATTCCTTGTTTCTATCCCCATTCCTATCATTGCAGTTAATCGTTGTTATCCGTAAACTTTTAAACATTAATTTTTTTTTTTTCTTTTAGAGGTTGAATTTTGAAAAATCCTTTAGTGGTTGCCAGATTTGGTCTGTAAAAACCAAGTTAAATAATATTTTTGTTTTATATTCAATATTATTTAAAATACATTGGTGAAGGAAGAAAAAAAGAACAATATTTTTGTTACTACAACTATTAAATATGTATAAAATGCGTAAAAATATGCAAAAATCAATGAAACATATTTCATTGATTTTTGCATATTATGCACTTTTTCTATAAAATTAACAAAATAAGCATGATAAAAGTTCGATTTTTAAAATATTTATTGTATAGAAAGAATTTCTAGCTTGGTCTGCTATAAATCCAGTGTACACAGAAAAATATGCAACTCCTATAACTTCCGAGCCCTAATTATAAGTAACACAATAAATTATTGTCGGCGGTCTGTATCGGTGTTGCGCGAATGTCAAAACATTTCACCTCCATTTCATTACGAAAACAGCGTAATAAACGTACACGTCCCCGGCGCATTCCGAATGTTCCGATACGTATCGGGACGTACCGCCGCACCGGTGTGATTATCACAACACAGCGACCACAGCGATGACGTTGCACGTACGTACGCGGTGAGTGTACCAACTGTACATCGGCGACCCATCGAATACTCGGCGTAGTTGTGACTCGAGCGATACCGCGGCAGACACCTCATCTCGATAATTATGCTGAATACCATTGTACGCTCTTGTATAGTGTAATACGGTGTGATTACGTCTGTCGACGTCGTTGGCCGCCATATTTGTTTCGTTCGGTTACCGTCGCCTCCGCCGACCCACAGAGTCCCCGTACTCCGCCACTGCCACCGCCGTACCGCTGTTATTTGCCTATTATAAATTGCTATTGTGTGTCTGCTGTCCGGCCCCGTCTGCTGCCGTTTCTCTCTATCGCTCTACACTGGTCCGTTGTATCATTAACGTTTTATCATTGTAAGGTAAAAAAAAAAATCTATAATATTTATACCAGTCATCGCTTTTACTACCTATACTATTATTATTTATTACTATTGCGTCGTCTTTATTCTATTTGCCTAAATTCTGCTCATTTTATCGTATCTCGAAAATACCATTTTGTGCGGTGCATATAATATTTTCTCATCGCCATATCTAATTGTCATAGTAATAAATTGTAGTTACATACAAAAAAATTGTATTATAGTTTGTTATCACATACGCCACCGTCGTCGTATACCAGCGTACGCCCCTCAGCCAACGTCGCCTTCGTAACGTCACCTTAAACAAGTTGAAAAAAAAACAAGAGGAGACAATATGAGTCCAGACTAGTGAGTATCTTTCAACAATAGTGGTAATAATTAATATGTATTAGTTACGTATTTATAATATATGAACGAAGGTGTACGCGTTTTCCGTCGCCCCTCGTCCAGCTGTACAATATTGTAATTTTAAAATATTATTTTTAATATCGTATACTATTCGGTCATTATCATAGTTTGGCTGGATGACGTTTTTGTCATCATCAGGAACATCCGCAGGAAATTACAACTTGGCCCACATTTTTCAGCCCTTATCATTTGGACTGTTATAAAATTATTGTAGAAGCAACCCCCCCCCCTATTTGTTGTAACATATTCAAGGTTTAAACATTTATCTTTAACTCCTGTTTCTGAATTAAGACTTTTGTATCTTAAGGATAAGAATTCATAAAGTTCCAATTTTTTTTTTGATTTACTCGGTATTAAAAAAATATTTGTGTCTTGTAATATTTCTGTATTTGAATCTAAATGAATACAGTTATATTTTGCTAATTAAAATCTTATCGCTAAACTCTTGAATGATCCATTGGATAAATTCCAATAAATTATTCTTAAATTGTTTTTTTTTTTAAAGTCACCTATGTACAAATTGATAATAAATATTATTCTGTGCCAATAATGTCTGCTCTACCAACTATTATGGAAGAAAACATCGAGTCTATCACTGAGTTTATTTCACATGTACCTATTGAGTTATTAATAGATATTAGAGTTGCAGATAAATTTCAACAATTAATTTAATCTATGATCAGATTCATATTTATTTTTAAATTTAAGTTTATAATATTTACTTTGAACCCACAAATTCTGTTAAAATGTACTCGTTTTAGTAGAGTAATTATCTTAATGCCTACCATCCGAAATCATGCTCATTTCTGATATTCTGAACAAGATGTTAAGGATGAGAATACACCTTTAACTACATTAGCATAATCACTTAATGACCCATTATGTCCAATAACATCTTTAAAATAAATTTAATTAAAATTAACAATTTTAATATTCTTTAATTTACCTATATTTTTTGAAATAAATTACAATTTTGTAATAATAAGATTATATTAGTTATTAATCTTAAAAAATATATATTTATTTATAAAATATGTAGGTATCTATTTTTCTTCAATTTTCAAATGTTAATTGTTAAAGTTGTTCATTTTTTTTAAATCTGTCCAACATATATGCCAGTAGATTAATATTCAATCAAATTGAAGTCAACAGTCTAAATCAATGTTAGATAACTGTAATAAACTTAAATGTAGTTATTATAAATAATTTTTATTATCATATCACTTTTTAGATGTTTGTAACAATGTACTTAATTTTGATTTTTCTTTTGATCCATAACTTAAATTAAGGAATATATTAATCAATACTAGTTAACCTACACTAATTTAATGAATTCATTGTATATTATATGTTTGTTTACTTTTTTTTTTTGTATATTATCTAATGTTCAATATTTAAATTTCCATTGTATAATATTTTGTGTAATTATAACTGTACTCATTATTTCATAGAGTATTGAAATTTTAAATAATAAATAATAAAAATGTTGATAGGGCCTAAATTCAAGTTTTAATTATGTTTTAAAAATTATGTTCAATTAATACAGTACTTAAAAACTATTCGTTATACTATAGAGACTTATTATTAATAATCTGTATTACTTAATTTTAAGTACTCTAAGGAAACTACTAAAATTATTTTAAACATCAATTTCCATATCTAATCATTAGCATTCTTTAACATCAAACCGTGCATTTAAATCATATATTGCTGGTGTGTAAGTGCATATTATAATCTATATTATAATATATTATATATTTCAATTGAATTTTGTTGCTATAACTTACTGAGCAAAAAATATTAAAATGGCTCAGAATCATCAACTGTTATTGACCATTTATTGTAATTTGTAGTTAAAATTTGAATTAATGGATTCCTTTGATATCAAGACAGAAATGGAAACATTTAGCTTGAATACATTTGCTAAGGATAATAAATAAAAAAGAATATTATATATAACATTGATATAGGTAATTTTTCTTCATTAAAATTTGTATGGCAATCAAATTTTGTGTTCAGAAAATATTTAATATATTTTTAATTTTGGGTGAAATTATTGAAGATGATTGAAGCTATTGATGAATTGTTGATAATTACAAATGTCTATATATTTTTAACTGTAATACATAACTATTCAATAGCCTAACATTATCAAAGAACATAAAAAAAATATAAATAATAACAAAATTAAAAAAATAATTAGGGTCAATATACTGTATTACATTGTAAGTTAATATATTTGTTTATTAAATAAAATGTAAATTTAAAAAATTTAAATGAACAATTCTGTGCTTTTGATTGTTACTGACAAATTGTATTTGTATTTTCAGTGATTACTTGTTTAAACTGTTGTTGATTGGTGATTCAGGAGTTGGTAAATCTTGCTTATTGTTACGGTTTGCTGATGACACATACACAGATTCGTATATTAGCACTATTGGTGTGGATTTTGTAAGTTTAAATCATATATTATTACTTAAAATACCTGCTAATATAAATAGTTCTTAATAATGGCCAGATTTGTATGTAATTACATACATGTTTTTACTGAGTATGCAACTCTATTTGGATGAACTTTTTTGATGATTCATTTATCAATGAAAAAGATTTACTACAGAAAAAAGTATATTTAATGGCAATATGACACATTTTAAATTAAATAAATGTTTGTTGAATAAACTCCAGATTAAGGTAATGGGTGTTTTTCAATGAAATTTTATCTTTCAGTTAGTTTTAGGTGAGTATTAAATTTGTGAATAAAAGATATTCGGTAGGTAGTGGTAATGATTATTGTTGTAATAGTGTATTGTGGAACATGTTGCAATCATTATTTTGATTATGATTTGTAATATCCTTACTGTTTTATCAGTAATTAAAAAAATATGTGATGAATAATCATTGTATTTCTGTGCATTGTTTTTCTCTTAAATCATGTACTATTACTACACATTGTACATGATTTAAGGTTTTTCTGTTTTTCGTTACTTTCGACTTTGTAATCATTAAATTCAAACTTCTTTAAAACAAACGTATTACATCATAATTATTATAACTATTATTTATATAATTATTATTACTATTATTTATATAATTATTATTAATATTAATTATAATTAATTTGACTGAAAAACTTGGCTTAATGCAAATAAAATAAGATTTTAATGAAATTGAAGAATATAATGTCTTATTCTAAGAATTTTAAAGTTTTAAACACATATAAATCTGGTCTCTAGTTATTAGGTATGCTGATAATAAAATGTTTAACTTTGTGGAACTGTAAATTTTTTACAGAATTTACAATGTATTTAGTTATTTTAAAATATATATTTCAATAATAACCATACTTGTTACTTGTTATGTAAATATATATATAGAAAATCCGTACCATCAAGCTGGATAACAAAACTGTGAAGTTACAGATCGTGAGTATTGTGTTATTAATTCAATGTGCATATTATTTAAAAATAATCAAAGAAACAAATTCTATTAAAATATAATAATTTAAATACTATTAAGTTACAATTGAATCTAACTAGTATGTTGAAAGCTTTTCAATCAAACAAAAATTATATTGATTATTTGTAGATATTTATAACTGTAGTAGATTGATTAAATATTTGATTTAATTGATTTAATATCTTGAATTGTATTTCATTGTTAAAGTAGTGAATATTAATAAATGATTTATGTAAAATTATTATTAGTTTAAATGATTAATAATTTCTAATGAGCAATGAATTTTTATAGTAGTAATTAATTTGGAATTAAATCAGTTGAGATAACATGAATCATATTAGGAATCAGTTGTTTTTTTTTTTAAGTATACCTTCTTACATAATAAAAGTGTGTACACATTATTTTCTATTTAAACAATTCAAGTATTATACATTTTAATAGCTTACAGAAATACAAATAATCAAAATTAATATATTATCATATTTTTACTGCTATTTTTTCTTTGGAAACTTAATTTTATTCAATAAATTCTAGTTATTATATATATTTTATCGAATTTGAATATTAAATCACTAAATAGGTTAAGTCAAAAAATTTTAAAATTTAAAAACACTATGAGTTTGGTTCAATTCAAAAATCGAACAGTTCATCAGATCTCTAGTTATTACCATTGCAATATTAAGCATTTTCAGATAAAAATATTGAACTAAAAATAAAAAATTATATGTAGTGGGACACTGCTGGACAAGAACGATTCCGTACAATCACATCATCATATTATCGTGGAGCGCATGGCATCATAGTGGTTTATGATTGCACAGACATGGAGACATTCACCAATCTGAAACAATGGCTAGAAGAGATAGCTAGGTATGCATGTGATAATGTAAACAAATTATTGGTGGGCAATAAGTGTGATTTACAAGACAAGCGTGCTGTAGATGAAGCAACAGCTAAGGTGAGGTTATCATAATATTATTAGTTAGTGCCTACAAATTATGTACTCTTATACTCTACTAGTTCTCTAAGTACAATATTATAATACATATTTAGTTAGAAATAGCAATTTCGGCATTGGCCTACTATTTAATGTAGGTAAATTATAACTGAATATATTATTACTAGAGACCGGATTTATATGTTTTTAAAATCCACATAAAAGAACTTCAAACCTTCAAAAAGCCTTAAAAAAAAAATCTCTTAACAAATATATAAAACAGCAAAAATAATAGAGGGGTTTAATAGTCTCCCCCTCTAATGAATTTAATTTATAAATACATTTTTCTAATACCACAAAAATGATTAATAAAAGGTAATTTTATATAAAAAAAATCATTTTATGTTAATTATTTTTTAGTGGTAGGAAATATAATTTAAAATCTAGAGACATTAGAGACTGACTTTAAAACACCCTCTATCATTTTTAATTTTTTAAATGTGTATAAGTGCTTATTTTTGGGCTTTTTGGTGTTTTTAAGCATTTTCTGCAGACAATAAAATAATATAAATTTAGTCTCTAATTATTGCCAACTGGTAATATGTAATACATAAATATATATATATAAATATTTGTTGTATCCAAACAGGAATATGCTGACCATCTTAAAATTCCATTCCTGGAAACATCGGCTAAGCAAGCAACCAATGTAGAATTGGCATTTTTGACTATGGCTGCTGAGATTAAGAACCGTATTGGGCCACAAGATGGCCAAGGAGGACCTGGTGCAGCTGATGGGGTTGGAAAAGTTACAATTGATTCCAAATCATCTGATACATCTGGTAGTTCTGGTGGCTGTTGTTAGTGTGTCCCTATAGACATTACAACACTCTTGTGGACAACAATTGTCACTGATAATGAAAAGTTGAGCCACTGGCGAAGATAGATGATATATATATATATATAATGTAATAAACTTATTAAAAACAAAATTTAATGCTGGGGAAATACATTTTTCGAATACATAATACATAAAATATAAAAGAAAATATTGAAATGGCAGCATGCAGGCCGGCTATCAGTTTGTCCATAATTCTATCACCCTATATTTTTTTTTTATTGCCTTTAATTTGTGTACATATACATATAATATATTTTATTATTATTACCTATAATTATTATTAATTGCCTCATTGTAGCATCAGTCATGTCGTGGTATGTTCTTTATTATTATTATAATTATTTTTATTATTATTATTATTATCATTATTATTATTATTATTATTGATATTATTCAATGCATTCAACCACTTCCCTCTGCACACCTGCACATCAAAAACATTCCTTTTATCATCACCATTTTGACAGAAAATAATGTATGATGAAAAAACTACAAAATAAATTAATAATTACTTATCTCTTGTTGTCATAGTATATGTTTTTATCACAGAATACTGTTATTTTATAATATAGATATTTTATGTACCTTTCTGTTGTCCACATTTATACACATAGTGTTAAATTGTATTATTATTTTATTTTATTTTTTCAAAATTCATTCAAAAATAAATTAGTTAACTTTTTACATGATGTATTATTAGTCTGTTAACTAACAGTTAATAATACAAAAACCACATATAAATATACACAATATGTATTGTACTTGTATTTTTATAATATAATATCATTATAATAATTATTATGTTATACAATTTTTTTCATATGATTTTATTTTATTTTACACATTTAATATATATATATATTAATGAAGTTTAATAATATAAGATAATAGACATAAATAAATGAAAACAATATCGTGTAGCATATTGTGTATTTATGTATTTGCTTAAAAAAATGTATTGTGCATATAATATACAATGGTAATAATTTGAAAATTGCAGTATAATAATATGATAAAAGACTTGATTATTTTTATCTGGTTGTCAGTTGTGGACCCAGAGGGAGGTAATAGGTAGGTTACCCATCCTCTCTATGTTTGCTCCTAATCATTCTCTGAATTTAATTTTCTTATGTGCATTACATGAAATTTCAAAATCCTCTTAATTAAATGTATAGCCAAACCTGAGACTTAAAATGTCATAATTTTTACTGAGTAATTACTCAATGGTAAAATTGTTAGATTTAACAGAAATATTTGAAAATTTAACAAGTTATTCATTAAAAGTGGTACTTTGTGGTCAAAAAAAAAGACTGATATACCTAGTGGGCCACTAGTTGTAGGTGAGTAGTTTGGAAGGTAGTAGAGAGGAAATTTAATATATATCTGTACACAATGCTTGACCATTGCTAAAAAGATTCTGAGTTCAGGTTATAGTATTGCTTTGTTAATAATATATGTCATGTTATGGTAAAACAATTACATATGTTAATTATTATTAGTTAATACAGCTTATATTGAACCTCCTATTGAATTGTCAAATATTTTTATTTGATCAAACATTTTTATCCACATAGTATGTACTAACCAAATAAAAAACTTGGGAACATAAAATGCCTATCGATAACGCACAAATTTTACCACTTCTAGAAAATACAAATATAAGTTTTCTGTAAAAATTTCAAATCTACGAACTTTTATATCTGAATAAAATTGTAACAAAAAAAAGACATTTCGCACTATGTACCTGTAGTAGGTGAGAAATTGGGCTGTGCCTGTATTGCGGATTTAATTTTGTTTACTAATCAATAGATTTTTTTTTAAACTTGATAACATAAAAACTAAAACTTCTGAATCTGATGTTTCACATTCTTCAACACTTAAATAATTACCAAGGTTAAAATATAACATTTAAAATGCATATGCTCATTTGTTTGTTTTTTTTTAGATGTTACTGTCAAATATTGTTTATTATTAATTAATAACTATAAATAATCTTATTTTTCATTATTTTTTATTTCATTTGGCAATCGGATACAACATATATAGAAATATAATTAAATAGTGACCAATATCAATAAAAACATTAAATAATAACAGAAATCGTAGTGGTAATATAGATAGTTAATAATTGGGGTTAAAAACAAAGTCAAAAATTTGGTTATACGATTAATTAAGTGAGGGTCTAAATGTTGGTTCATAAGCGTGGATCTAGATATTTTAGATATTTTCTAGCTGCTTCCCCGGCTTCATGAAGTCCGTCAATGCCTCTTTCAAATCGTGATGGTGGGCATTCTTGTGCAACGTGTCTGACTGTCTGCGCCTGACCACAAGCGCAGTCTGGAGAGTCCACCATACCTCATTTATGCATGAGGTAATCGCATTTACCCTGCTCCGTCCTCACTGTTAAGTTTAGTCCATTCTGCCCTTGTGAGATCAAAGCCAGGGAGTCTGTGTGTAGAATCTTCTATTAGATATTGGTTGCGTACTCTATTGTCTTACATTTATCCTCCACAGACTCCGAAAAGTCCAAGTTTGTCCAAATAGGGTGTCTGGATTTAAGTCTTATGTCGCGTGCCTGGAACACATTCTTGTGGACAGGCAGGTCGGGGGAGTTTTTGATTCGTAGCATTATCTTGGCAGTTGCGGCCTAATGGCGAATATCGGGTTGAGCTATGTTGACGAGGACCAGCAGCCATTGTATGTTATTGGATTTAATGGCACCTGTTATGATCCTCATTGTGTGTTTGAGCTGCGAGTCTACAGATTTACAGTGCGTGTTTCTTCCCCACACAGGAGCGTAGTACTCGGAGACGCTGTAGACTAAAGCCATAGCCGACGTGCGCAGTACATTGGCCTTACATCCCCAGCTTGTTCCCGCTAATTTTGTAAGAATCATGTTTCTTGATTTGATTTTATTCCTAACTCCTTCCAAGTGGTGTTTGAAATTTAGGGACTTGTTTAGTTTTATGCCGAGATATTTTGGGTTACGTTCGTTGGGTATGGGTACTTCCTCAATTGACAGGTTGAGCTTCTTTTCGGCTTATTTGTTGTTTAGATGGAAGACTATAGCTATGGTCTTATTGGGGTTTAGTGTAAGGTGCCATGTATTAAAGTACGTGTGAACTTTACCCAAGTCCTTCCTTAGTATTTCTTCCAGCTCTTTGAATGATTTTGACTAAGCCCACATCATCGGCATACATACATTTCCTCGCTGTAGTTTCCGTTATGTCTGCTGTATACATTGAATAGAATTGGGGAGGGAACGGATCCCTGCGGAAGGACATTCTGGAGGTACTTAAATTTACTTTATTATAATATGTTTTTATGTATACTCGTATATAGGTAATAATTTAGTTTATTCGTTATTACCTATATCTGTGGTAATATGTTATAACACTGCAGAACCTATAACCAACATGACTTCTTTTGGCATCTGCTGTTATCACTAATTAGCAATCTAGTTTATTATATCTGTGACACATAGCTACTTATTAACTTACTCTGCATTTGAATAATAACATAATTTGATAGGTATGATAATCGTAATTTTTTTTGGTTTCAAATGAAATATAAGTTTAACAACCTCTTTTTGAACAAATTGATAAAAATATTATGCACTTTTTAAATACTTATATCATTTGAGTTTTGTTTTTTCCTGATTTCTTAACATTACTTTAATAGTTCAACATTACTCTCTTCATTATTTCGAACTATGGTACAGCGATTTGATATTATCATTTAGAGTTGGTAATAAATCTTGTTTTTGTAAGAATTGTACGCACATAATCCATCATGAATATTATTTCGAAAAAGTTCTTAATGATAGATATTTAAAATAAAAATCACATTTCACTAAGAGGCATAAATTTACTAAAAATTACAATAATAACGTATTTTATTTAACGTGTTTTGAAATTAGAAACTAAATCTTAAATGAAAGGTTTAATTAAGGTTAAATTAAGCACATATACAGACATACAATAATAATATACCACTTAATTTCTACTTAACAAACATTTTTTCACACTATTGGACGTAGGTGATATACGTCGCACATTAGACGTGCCGATATGTTTGCCGACTTATGTTTTACATGGGAGCAACTGCTACCTCTCACACTTATGATGTCACTGCTTAATCAAATCGTCCAATGCATGGGCGGCGATCTAGTTAAAGGGGGGGGGGGGCTAAATCATAACTTTCTGAAAATTGTATAACAAAATTTACAGCACAAATTTGAACCATCTATTTTTAGTTTGGACAAAAAACTCATAATATGATCATACCCCTAATTACACGCTTGTACAACGTACGTGTCTATAATAGTTGATAGTATAATATATATTTTTTTTTTCGGAATTTTGTTTTAACAATACACAATTTTTTAGAAATTTGCACTTGAGAGAAAGCCGGGGCATTTAAGCTCCCTTAGAGACACCCCTGATTGCATGTTACATGTATCACACATAGAGTTAAGAGTTAAGTTCAATAGGTGCCTATACTCTGCTTTCTTTCTTCTATTTTTTTTTTTATAAGCTTATACCAATATTACGAATCAGCATATTTTATTTAGTTCGTGCAGTGCATAGGGTTTAGTTAATCCCGCTCACTTTATTTTTTGTCATAATACGAAGAATGTTATTATGTAAAATAGTATATTTTATATTCTTCGGGAAATGTTTTTCAAATATGTGACCCATCAATTAACAATACAATAAATTATTAAAAACGTCGGTAGCTCGGTATCAATTGTTTTCTAGTCGTTAGGCCAACACATACATAATTGAGTTAAGTGACTTGTTCGGGGGCCATATGGAAATATAACCCCCCCCCCTCCGAAAAAAATGCTGAAAACACCACTGATCAAGCTTGATTTATATTATCTTAATAGGTACCCACTTTAATTTAAGTAAATATCACAATATGTTCTACAAAGATAACGTTTGGTTAAAAATAGTATTTTTATTGTTGAAAAAAAATACCTTAATTACCTATTATAGTCAGAGTAGAGGTATATAACATGAAATATTTTATATTTAATAATGATATATGAGGATTACATAATTATAATAATTTGGATAATATTTTAAAAATATATAATATGATAACACTACACTAAAATAAAAATATACAGTAAACCATCAATAATAGCATTAATTATTATACACATTATACATAAACATTTAGATATAGGTGCCTGCCTACCCATAAGTAATCTAATACCTATAGCAAAATGACAAAATAATGTACCTATATTCGGAAAGTGCTGGCTGTTGCATGTATGCTCTTAAGTTTCAATGTATAAACAATAAATTATTAATGGATGCATTTAATATGAAAGGTTATTAATTATATCTACATATATTGAATTTATAGAATACAAAGTAAATAAGTATTTATACCGTTTTTATAATACCATGTAGGTATATTGGCATGATTATAGCGGTTATACGATGATAAAAAATAAGGATGCAAATCTACAATTTCTACTATTACAAAACTTAATAAGTATGCAAATATAGTATAATATTATGCATTTTTAAACGGGATAAAAAAAACTTGAATTAAACACTCGATCGTTATCGTATTATATCACCTTACACTATAAATATATACTTAATATTAAAATGATTGTATTATAGTTATTAATACAATATACAATGTTTACTAACGGTATTATGTTTGGTCCATCATGTGGTGTTACCTATGTATGGTTACATATAAGAGGTTAGGTTCTTTCAGTGATTATTACTTGTTAAGTTCATTCTTCATTATCAATATAATTACAACCGTGTGCCGATTAACGATAATTCTATAAAAATATAATATAGGTAGGTACTACTAGATATTCTAGAGAGAGTAGAGATACTAGATATAGGATAATGATAAATCGATATAATTTTAATGATATTATTATGATATTGTGACTAAGACGTAACTATATAATGTGCTTATCTAAATCCAAGAATGGCCACCTGCAATAATAGTGTAACGGCCATCATAACGGCTGCCGGGGTCTCCTTAGTGTACGTGGCCTTTGATCGACCGCCTGTGGTGCCCGCAGACACTAAGGTCTTGCTGACGAACGGTTCCACGTTGGTTTTGTTGTAATTGGCGTAATACCAGTCACTCACCGAACTCGTTTTGAACGGTGTCGATTGAAATGCGTCCGTCGACCTGGTGGGCAGTTGATACGCTTGCTGATGGTTATTGTTCGCCACCCCGGTTTTAGGAACCGGGTATTTGGAGTTTATGGGACCATGCGTTTGCTGCAGCAGTTGATGCTCGCCTGCCGCGACCCTCTGCTGCTGCTGCTGCTGTGGATGGCTCTGTTGGCCCGGTGGACTTAGGGTCACTTTGACGATGGACGGCTTGCCGGTGGCCACCACTATGCCCGTGAGGTCCTTGTGCGTGGGCAGCTGGCCGCCGGGTGCCAAGAAACCGGTCAATGACGATGGCGTGGACACGCTGGGAGCCGCCATGGGCGTATGCGCTGTATTCGCTGTTGTTGTCGATATTGTTGTTTCTGCTGCTGCAGGCGATGCCGTTGATGGCATTGCCGAGGGTGACTGTGTGACGACTGCAAACAGTTGCTGTTGTTGGGTCCCCGTGCTCGTCTCCGGTCCCACTGCAAACACACAACTTTGCGGGTGTAGGTACATTAAATAAAACACACGCACCGATATTTTATAGCACAAATGCATGCGTAGAAACTATTAACGAAGGCAGCGATGCTACGAGTAGATGAGGATATCCTAAATGAATTATAAAATTATACCAAAACTTGTTCATTTTAAAAAATCTGAAGAATTTTGTGATCGTGATAAATACTTGCCGCTTAACTGCACACATGTTTAAATTAATGTTGAGGGAATGGCGAGGGATCTAAGAGTGGTTGGCCTTGTTTATATTGGATAAAGGCGTAGAGAAAGAAGAAAAACACTCATATAATGTATAACAATACTCATTTCACAAAATTTTATTGAGATTACTCCAAATGTTTATAAGCATAGGCGTGCGCAGACATTTGACGTTGAATGTTGCATAAAGTAAATAAGATATTAAATAAATAATAATATAATATATAACAACAATAATGATAATAATAATGAAAAATACCACATTATCTATTTAATGTATATATACGAGGGTTGTCCCAAAAGTAATGCACAGTGCGCTCTAGCTGTCTTGCAATGTGATANCAGTTTGTAGCTTGAAGTCTAACGAACACGTGCGTTTTCAGTTTTAGTTGTTTTAGTAAAGTATGATGATGTGTGAGAGCGATAACGAAAGTGAGAACAATTCGTCGGCTCACATTTCTGTTTTTGAGCAACGCGCATACATTAAAATCGAAACGATTCGTGGTAAAACAGTGCCTGAAATTCATGCCGCGTTAAATGAAGTGTGTGGAACGGATACTGTGGATCGTAGTACGGTGCAAAGATGGCATCAGCGATTCCGTGATGGTCGTATAAGTATTGATAACAACCCTCGCTCTGGCCGACCCTCTACGGTTACTTAAATGATGATTTTTGCTTACGATAAACTTGGGATAATTGTCAGTTGATATGATCGAGTTCCAATTGGCAGTAGTGTAACCGGGGATTACTACAAAACATTCCTTGCCAAAAAATTGCGACCAGGAATGTTACAAAATGGTGTGTCCATATTGCACGATAATGCGCGGCCGCATATCGGAGCACCAGTCGTCGCTCTTTTGGAGAAATATGGATGGGAACGCCTCAAACACCCACCGTATTCGCCGGATTTAAGTCCCTCGGACTTTGATTTATTTCCAAAACTGAAGGAACCACTTAGAGGGATCCATTTTCCCAACTTGGATATACTAAATGAAGAAGTGAGCCGAAGGATCCGTGAACTCAACAAAGATGGCGTCCTATGCGGCATTCAAGCGCTCCCGAAACGATGGCAATCGTGTATAGACAAACAGGGAGATTATATCGAAGGTCTATAATATTGTATTTAGTTTAAAATAAAAACTTATTTATTCAGAGCAAATTGTGCATTACTTTTGGGACAACCCTCGTATATAAATATTTTTTTTTTTTATAATTAAATGCAAAGTATCTATACATTAACAATATTATTTTACCGATATTTCACGAAAACAAAATAATATATTTCTTAAAAATAGATAGATAGGTGACCATAAAAACAAACAAAAGGTTTCATAAATATTGAAATTAA
The DNA here is from genome assembly GCA_902439185.1 of Cinara cedri. Taxonomy (NCBI): domain Eukaryota; kingdom Metazoa; phylum Arthropoda; class Insecta; order Hemiptera; family Aphididae; genus Cinara; species Cinara cedri. Next base: position 78,390 of record CABPRJ010001478.1, on the reverse strand, counting down.
TACCAGACAGACGAACAAGATGGGCTAATTAGTTTTGAGATAGGTATCTGAACCAGAAAACTTTATCTAAGAAATAACTAAATTAGGTATATATTATGTACAACTAATAACAATAAGGTATGTAATATAACTACCTATTTCGTAATGTGCACCCACATAAATTTTGGTGATAGCACTGATAAATAGTACTAAACTAGATTAGCAAAATATAATATTAGGTTCGCTTAAACCCAACAAACATTTAAGCCTCAAAAATTGGAATTAATTCATTTCAATTAACAAAAAACATGGTTCATGAGGGAGGGTGCCATAGCAAACTTGGTAGTTGGCACACCCCGAACGCACGCCTACGTTTATAAGTTATAATATAATAATATACGTAATTTATGTTAATTATTTGCACGCAACAGCATAATATGAAGAACACATACAATTTTAAATTCAAACGATATAATGTTACCTGTTGACAATTTAGGCAGTCTTTCTGTTTGGTCAACCGAAATGTTGCTTTGTAAGATTGGAACTGCAGCAGTTGTTTGTTGTTGGTTGTTAGATAGATTCGGTTTAGTAGTAGATCTAATAATTGAATTAATCGTGGCAGACTCGAATAAGGAATCGCGAGTCGTGATATTTGCAAACTTAGAAAAGTTGTTGTCACTGTTTGGAAATTTATTGTAATAAAATGGGGATTCCGTGGTGCTGTCAAAATGATACCGTGGTGTAGGGCCGCTGGATTTTGTAAATTTATATAATGTACTGTTATTTTTGTGAATAGTGTCAACATTGTCTTCATTATCGGTTTCTTCTTCAAATATAGTATGATCTGTTGTAGTTGCTATTGTTCGTAAGCCCCCAGAACCCGGTATCATTGACGTAAAACCATCTTGTTCTATGGCAGACGGTTTTTTGGGCAATGAATTGCGTCTGCTATCCTTAAGTCTTTTACCAGTTCCTTTAGTTTGGCCCCAAATATTGTTGAAATTTAACGGCGGTATTGGTACTCCAAAAAATGTAAAAGCAGTACCGCCCGAATTGCTTTGCAATGGATGCTCATCGGGAAAAGACGAGCTATTGGGCCGACTACTGGCGTACAATGTTGGTGTATCACCGGGTACATAGTGCGATAAAACTGCAGGTGATATTGTCGGCAAGGTTTTTTCGGTCGAATAACCTCTTTGAAGTTCTGTTTTATCTTCTGTTTTATCGTTCAGTTCTACGACATCTTCGTAAAAATAATCGGTTTCTTCGGGTAGTGGTTTATTTTCATTCGTTTCTCCACTGTTAACCCACGAAGTTACTTGATTTGATGTTCCTGTATTTGCTATAACAATATTTTAAGATAACAGATATTTTTATAAACAATATTTTAAGATTTAAAAAACAAGGTAAGAAAATGGGGACGGGTGTAGCCACTGTTATAGGTGGACTGTTGGGAAAGTAAGATACAGACGGGAGTTTAGTGTTGATAGTGATACTTTGTCAACTATTTATAGATCATATTATGATAAAATAATTAAATAAGCATTATATATTTTCTTTAATAATATTTGTTTAATATTTGTATCGATTTTTTCGTTTTTTCTACGTTTTTCCGGGTTTTCCTGTCTTTTCCCGAGTTTTCACATTTGCTGGAAAAAATTTCGAGAAAATCAAAAACCAAACTTCTTAAAGTACCTTATTCCAGTCAGTTCTTTCAGAAAAAGTGCTATCATTGTAAATCGGATCAAAATTGCTTGTAGAAAAGTTGTTTACAGAAAAAAAAAAAAATCGTAATATTTTACTCATATATTTCCTAAATTTTCTCGTTATTCCTCCGGTTTTTTTTTTTTTGGTTTTTCACATTTGATGAGAAAATTCTGAGATAGTCGGAAAATGACCTTCCTTAAGTACCTCCTCAAGACAATTTCTTTTCAGAAAAAATTCTACATCGTATACTAGGCGATTCATTTAATTGGGTACACTCTTTATCTCGGAAAGTATTACCTTTTTTCGGAATTTTTTTTCTAGAACATTTAAGTAACAAGCTGCTCCACAATTTTATATTTGTGTTATTTTTTGTCAACCTTATTTTTGGGGGTAAAAACAATTACCTACTTTTGATTTTCAAATGACAACCTATATTAAAAAGTCCATAAATATATTGAGTATTAATTAAAATAAATTTTAGTGTTGACATTTTTGATTTCTGTTAAGCCGTTGACGAGATATACCACTTTTAATTTTAGGTTGGATGAGAGTAGTGGTGCATTATTAACACGCCGTACGCCATATCGCCACATTAATGATACTTCACTACTCTTTTCCAACCCAAACTTAAAAGTGGAATATCTCGTCAACGGATCAACGGAAATAAAAAATGTCAACATTTAAATTTATTTTAACTAATCTAATACAAATAATACTCCATCTATTTATGGAATTTTTAATATAAGTTGCTATTTGAAAATCAAAAGGAGGTGGTGGTTTTACCCCCAAAAATAAAGGTGATAAAAAGTAACACAAATATAAAATTGTGGAGCAGCTTTTTTCTTAAATGTTCTAGAAAACAAATTCTGGAAAAAGTTAATATTTTCCGAGATAATGAGTATACCCACTTAAATGAATCACATGGTACATCGGAGTAAGCTTTCTGGTAGAAAAAGTGTTTACATAAAAAAAAATAATAATGAACATCTTTGTAAAAACATTCTTACATTCTTCGCTCCATTCAGAATTTAAAATATATGTAATCTGTAATTTCAATAATTCTTACCATTGATGATGGGAATAGATTCTATTTCACAACCAGGAATATTTTCTGTTATATTATTTAAATCCCTTTCATTACAGTGTTTTGCTGTGAATGGCATTTCTCTAAGCAAAGTTCCATCAGTGCATCTAGGACCAAAACTATCAGCTGTTGTTCTTAGCCACGATTGTAACCATCGCATATTACAGGAGCAATGCACTGGATTACCTACGTACATATGTACATATGTACATTTATGTGTGTTGAATTAAATAATAAACTATGAATTGTATATTTTAAAAACTATAGTTAATTCTTTCAGATAAATTATCATTAACAATTAACTATACAAATTGTTTTTTGTTTGTTTTTGAATAGCTTACCATCGACATCTAAACGAGAAATTGTAGGTTTGATACTATTGAATGTAGATTCAGAAAGTGAAGTCATTTTATTGTCTCGTAAACTTAACACTCTTAGACGGCTCATTCCTTCAAATGGGCTTCCAACAATATTACATAGTCTATTGTTGTCGAGCTAGAAGATTGTATGTAATTAATATTATAGACTTTCCTCTGTCAAAAGTATAATAATTTGAATAACAGCAAAATTACTTTTAACATGATTAATGCGTGCATATTTTGTATACTTCTTGTTGATATCTGTTTTAGCTTATTATGGCTTAAATCCAAGACTTCTAAGTTCCTTAGAGTATTTAAACCAGATTTTTCCATACCATTCAAATAATTATGACTCAAATTCATCATACTTAAATTCGGTATACCGACAAACGCATCACTGGCAATCTCATTAAGTTGATTTTGTTGCAGTTCAACAATTTGTAGCATAGGTAGGTTTACCAAAGCGTTGCTTGGTATCGATACTAATTTATTGCGAGCCATCTTTACAACCCCAAGATTTGGCAAGTTTTGAATGCCGTATGAAGGTAATGTGTTTAGATTATTACCTTCCATTTCCAAAATAGTCAAATTTGGTAGCTGTTGAAAGGCACCTTCATTTAAAATGTTTAAGTTGTTCTCGGACAAATACAACTCTTTTAAGTATGGCATTGATGAGACCATTCCACTTTTCATTTGTTTAATTTCATTGTTTTTTAAGTCTAAAATTTTTATTTTAGGGTTAGATGATAATGACGATGGGAATTCTGACAAAGAATTATGGGATAATGATAATTCTTCGAGTTCCCTAGATTAATTCACAAATAAATTTATATTATTTTAAATAAAATAATTATGACTGTTTTATTAATAACTTACTTGTTTATAGAAAAGTATGATTCATGAATTTCGGTAAGTCTGTTATGACTTACATCGAGTTTTTTCAATTTGCCATTATTAGACAATAATGATGGTTCTAAAATTTCTAATCTGTTACCTTTTAAATTTAACTCCGTCTAAAAAATGAATACAAACTATAAATATCATATTTATGTGTAGTTCAATAGATATTATTAAATTTAACTCACAAGAAGAGGTAACTCCTTAAACGTATTTGGATGTATGCTTAATAATTTATTATCATTTAATGTTAATATTTGCAATTGGTTTAATCCACTAAATGCTCCGTTGTCCAGTTGTTGCATTGAATTACCTCCCAAGTAGAGCCATCTCAATAAAGTCAAGGCGGTCAACGAATTAGATGGCACTCTATGGATACCATTATCTAACCAAATGAACACAATTTATTACTTTGTGTATAATTGTTTAACATATTTTTTTTTCTCAAAGTTTAATTAAGGCTTTTTTTTCATTAATATTGTGCTTTACCTGAAACATCAAGAAGTTTCAAGGCGGGCAGATGTAAATCCGTTGAACTATCACTTGGCAAGCTCATTATTTTATTATCAGCCAAATATAAATATTCAATGGCTCTTGGCATTCCACTAATAAACTATAAACATACAAAAAAAATAATATTAATGTACTATATACTTAATGCATATAGATTAAAAACTTATATAAAAACTATGCTTTTTTATAAAATAAAATAAATATAATTAAAATTGATAAAAGATTTTAAATAAATTATGGTCTGAAATGTGTAAAGCATTATGTTGTCGTACTCGTATGTTGTCTATTGACAATGTAATAATTGCAATAACTTTTGTTCTGTTCAATATTTTTATTATTATTATTAGAGTATTGTGCTATGATTCTTGAATTTTATACATTTTTTTAAACTTAACAAAACAAATCCAAGAGTCATTTTACACATTTATTTAGTTATTTTGAAATGTTAAGTTAAAAATCTTTGTAACTAATAATGAGTCGTTAATTTTCTACAATTTTTTTGAATTTTTAGATTGGTAGAGAAGTGGGGGATCTATTAGTTTTACTATAATGTGTGTTCATTTTTTTCATATTTTTTTTCTGTCTGTGAACAACTTTTCCACCAGAAAACTTCTCTAAAGTACAGACTGTATTACCTTTTTGGAAAGGTAATTATTTCTTGTTGGTACATTGATGATGTTATTTTTCGATTTTCCAAGGGGTTTAGAAATAATCGTGAAAAACTCGAAAGAAAAGTATAGATAAAAGGGCAAATATTTACGACATGCCACGGCGTTACCCTTTTCATTATTTTAATTATGTTAACACGATGTTTTCTACCAGAATATTGCCCTAATCCAAAAATGATATGAAATCGATTTTGTTGAATTTATAATCTTGTTCATTCTGAAGTTATAAGTTTTTCGATTTTTTTTGTAGATTTATTAATAATTAGGAAAAACCGGAAAAAATTGGAAATATTACGGCCTTCAAAACATGTATAACCAAACTTCGCTCCAAATCGTTTTTCGTTATCAATGGTTTATCGTTGTTTACAGATTTATATCAGGTAAATAAGTTTATGCATCCTACTTTCCCAACTTCCCAACTACAATACTCGCACACCCGCCCCTAGTATCAAATATTTTTCATTATCAATACTAAATAAAAAAAAATAAATAAATAATAACTATCAATGTAATAACAAACATTATCTTACGTCATTCACAGAAAAAGTGATAGATAAATTATATTTTAATTATTATTTATAATATTAGTGGCAATGTAAAATTAAAACAAAATTAGACAATTTATAACTTATTATTAGTTGACATTTATTATACTAACATTTTGTTTGAAAATAGATTTATAAAATGACTCTCTGATTATATAGGTATGTAAAACAATTTAATTTGTTTATTTTTAGTTTTTTAAAAAATATATGAACCTAACCTAACTAAAAAGAAGTTTATCTGATTATTTTGATCTCCGTGGGACACGGAGATGTAGTCGTCCAGTTTTTAGTAAGTATACGCAGTTGCGTAACTAGAACCTTAGATTAAATTAGAAAAAGATCATAAGTAGAGTACGGAATATGTATTTGCTTTCGAAACAACGAAAAACATATCAAAAGGTTACAGTTTTTTGCATATTCAGTGATTTTGTAATTTTATGAAGATTTGATGATTCATGATAATACCATTTAAAAATTCAGTATTAAATAAATAAATATATTTATTTTGAAACCCTTCACTGGCATTATAGAACCGTATTTTTCAAATATTTATCCAATAGTTTCTATCAAAATACGATAATATTCTATAAAATACTTTTTTTAGGAAATAATGGCTATTGGCTATAGTTAATTACATTAATATATCCAGGCACGTCACTATGGTGTAATTGTACAAGCAAGCCATGCGTCCCTTTAAGGAGACATACCAGTTTAAAGAAATTAAAGCGGCAATGAAATTAATAATCGTCAAAAAAGACTACAATACAATTTTCGTTTTAGAGCGGAAAACATCGTGTAATTAATACTTCAAAAATTGTTTACTCTCGCAAGATTTGTGTAAAGCTTTATTGTCTGCAAATATATCTCTACACAAAATTAGTAACCCGAAATTAAAATTATTTTTGGAAAAGTATGCATCAAGACTTAAGAGAAATCCCTAGCAAACATATTTATGAACATTTTGTATGAAAAACAAAATATAGAAGTGTATATTTATTTTTTTTTAATCGTATAAATGCATTCATATTTGGTAATTTTTAAGAGCATTAAGTTATAGTCTACTATATCATCACTCATCAGTTTGGAGCAAAAAGGTCTTTTTCATACATCATTGAATTATTGCGATTAATAATAAATAAGACATATAGATACATAAATAATAACTAAGTATATGTGTTTCTACGAAGTACAACATTTTTAAGTATACGCATTCTCAAAAAACCAAGAAGTGTATATGTCGTATCCACTTAGTGTAATCGTATTTTTCATGAAATGGATGTTCATTTCATGAACTACGATCATAACGTGTAAGTTAAATTTTAGTTCATGAAACGGACATATATTTTGTCTATTTCATGAAATGGAAACTCTTATTTTACACTTTGTGTAATATTTTAAATTAATTACATCAATAGGTAACTTTTCGTGAAATCGAAATAATAACATTGATACTGGTACGCATCGCACCGTACTATATGTATTATTAATAAATTGTAAAGATGAGATATCGACCGTTCAGCAGATAAATTTTAGTCGATAAAATATATATTTAATCAAAATTCAATTGAATCAATTGTATAAGTGTGATACGACCAAGGCATTCTGGAAAATCTGTATATTATATTATTTTTATATGATGCCAGTACGTCCTCTGACTTGAAGCGAGCCGTATATTAGCGTTAAAATAGAATTTGATTCATTTTCTGAATTTTATGAACAGTTAAATGCGTACTACGTAGACAAAAAGCCATCTACCAAAATTGACGTTCAATTAATGATTGAAGACATTTTAGTAGCAAAAGTAAAAATGTAAGTAATCGTTAAAATATACAAAATATTAGTAAATAAAAATTATATATTAAGACACTTCAAATAAAATTATTACAATCAGCCATCAGTGCTTGTTTTACAAACACGTAACATAGCAAATTTACGCTCAGCAGTTCACGTTTTATTCCGTTGGATTAAAAATTAGATAATAAATATTTAAATAATATTATTTAATATTTACATTAAATATTTGTTTATGATTTGAAATTTACATTATTTTATAGTGGTAAAAAAAAGAGGCGAGATTATTATTTCATCAAAACGTATGATGTCCTGTTCGTTACAGATCAAAAGTTTTTGATTTATAAAAAAACTAATGAAGACGAAGACATAAGGTAATTTTTGATTTGGTTTTTATAATTTGTAATCTGAATTATTGATTTAATTATTTTAATCAGGTACGTTGTACCATACGAAGAGTTATACGATCGTATTAAGGATTTTCATGTTATCTATTGATGTAATTAATTAAAATTTATTTTTAAATTATAATTTAAAATAGTACGGTGCGATACGTACCAGTATCAATGTTATTATTTCGATTTCGCGAAAAGTTACCTATTAATGTAATTAATTTAAAATATTACACAAAGTGTAAAATAAGAGTTTCCATTTCATGAAATGGATAAAATATATGTCCGTTTCATGAACTAAAATTTGACTTACACGTTATGATCGTAGTTCATGAAATGAACATCCATTTCATGAAAAATACGATTACACTAAGTGGATACGACATATATACGATCGACTTCACCACTAGTGGAACACCTAGTATTTGATTGGTACCTACTTCGTAAAATGAATTCGTATGAATTTAAATAAAATGTTATACAAATACAATCGTTTTTAATTAAAACATTTAAAAAAAAATGTGCAAATTATATATTTAGAATAAATTACAATATAATATACATACTTGATTGATTTTATTGTGACTTGCATCGAATTCATATAAATGGTACAAATGTGATAATGTCATAGAATTTATAGTACTTATGTAGTTATAAGAGATATTGACATGTTCCAAATTTGGAGTATCAGCGAAAGTGGTTGGATCCAATGCAGCAACAATATTATGGCTTATATCAAATCTCCGTAATGATGGTAATGTGGCTAACATTCGTCGTTCTAGTCTGTCAAACTTATTAAATGATATATCTAGACCTTTTAACATTGGTAAATTCCATAAAGGAATAGCTAAATAATTAGATAACGAATTATTGGCCAATCTTAATTCTCTCAGCAATGGCATAGCAGTAAATGTTTCTCTGCCAACTCTTTGTAGTCTGTTATGGTCTAAATATAACATTTCAAGCCTTGAATGGCCTTGTACTGATCCATACACGATATCTTGTATCAAATTCCTGCTAAGATCTAGAAATCTAAGCTTAGGAAACATATCTAAAATCAACCGTATTGTCATAGCGTTGTCGATAACATTTTCAGATAACCATAGTTCTTCTAAATTATTGTCACGAATGGGTGTGAATGATTCCGGGTGAATGTGACGTAGTTGATTTTTACTTACATCGATTGATTTTAAATTCGGCATACGATGAAAAGCACCTCGTCGTATGTCACTTATCTTATTGTTAGACAGATAAACGTGACGTAATGATGGTATATCTACGAAAGTAGCTTCGGTAATAAAACCTATTTCATTTCTATCAAGTCTAATGGTTGTCAAAGAAGTCAAATCTCTGATAGCGCCTCCAATATTTGTTGCATCAGATAACTTATTACCGACCAATGATAATTCGATAAGCGATGGTAAACGAGCGAAAGCTCTAGGATGTATCCAAATGATTCCACAATCAGAAATATTTAATAAAAATAGACGAGGCAAATCTTGTATAGTACCCATGTCCAGTTTTTGCATTTTTGGGGAACCATTTATATGCAGTTGTTCTAGAAAGGGTAAACCCAAAAAATTTCCCGACTCAATATTAATCAGTGAAGATGCTTCGATTTGAACATACCTCAATCTAGCCAAGCCAGATATAAGTGGTAGTCGTGTCAATGATCCTGCAATTAAAGACAATGCTTCTAGTCTTGGTAATACCATTAAACTTTCTTCTGGAAAACTTCTAAGTTCTGCTTCTACTATAAATAATTCTAGTATGCTTGTTTCTTGATCAGATAACCAATTTGAGGCTACTTTTTGGATTCCGTTTTCACGCAACATTAAGCGTATAATTTTTAAAGTTGAAAAAGCATTGGCTGGCATCGACGAAATGGCATTATTTTCCAAAATTAATTCATCAACTGGATCATTAATAGATGATGCCAGATGCTTTAGCTCATCTAATATGGTCTTCGAATCTCCATGACTACACCTAAAAACATTTTTTTTAAAAATTAAATTAACATTAAATACCAATTAACATGTTTATTAAAAAGGAAATTGTCTGTCCTCAAAAGAGTAAAATATTTTATGAAACTATCTAGAAAAAATAATAGACTAAAAATACTCCATCACTTTTAGATTCTGAGTGTAACGAATTGGTTTTACAAAAATGTTTACTATTTGTGTTTTTATTTTTTTATACTGTGTACAAAAATTATACCAGAAATCTTGCTCCAATGTAAACGATGTAGAATTTTTTCTGAAAGGAAATTTTTTTGGGGTGGTTTTTTAAAGGAGGTTATTTATTTGATTTTCCTAGCAATTTTCCTAAAAAAAAGAAAAAAGTGAGAAAAAACGTAAGAAAATCAGAAAATTTACAAAAATAATGCTTTTATTATTTTTTTAATTTTGCTATTTATTGTATTTCAGTTAAAAGTATTCTTAGAGACTTGGAATTTGGACAAAAAAAACTTATATTGACTAAAAAGTCAATAAAAATAGACGTGGTCAAATTTTCAAAAAATTTAATCCATTTTTAAGCTTTTTGTAGACATTTTAATTGTGCTAAAATTATTAGACTTAACAGAAATGCTTGAAAATTTAACAGGAGATTCATTAAAAGTCTTAATTTGTGGTACTACTATTTCTTTAAAATTATGTGGAAAAATCTAATTTTTCAATTAGATTCTGAGTATAGCTGCTATTAAGAGGGAGTTAAGCTTGGAGTGTAAATTTCCCGTGCTTTAAAAAAGTCCGCAATTCCGAGGCGTCATACTATATTTATATAATATTTTGAAATCAACCCCACCTCATCCCTCACTTACATACTTACCTTCTTGTTGAATCAAATATGGGTAAATGTAAACTAATTTAGACATTCAGACCCTCAAGATAAATTAAACTTTGTCCATTATTTGTAAGTGATTATTAGTACAGTATCCAGTTTTTTTTTATGGGGAGCATTTATCATTTTTATGTAAGCTACTATTTTTTAGTATGATAAAAAATGTTCTGGAAAAAAACGGGAAAATCAGTAAAATATTAAGCAAATATTATTAAAGAATATATATATTGTCTATTTAATTATTTTACCATATTATGACATATATTAGGTTGACAAAGTATCATTATTAACTGAAGTCCGCTTAGAATCGTTTTTTTCGTTAAAAATGGTTTATCATTGCTTACAAATATACACTAAATTTTCCCTTCACCACCTTCTTTACCTTTACTACAACTTCTCATATATAACAGTTACTGCTACCACGTGCGAAATATGCCCGTCTTTTTTACTAATGAATCTTAACTATAGTTTAAAAGTTAAGTTCTAAAAACAGATTAAATAAATTTGCTAAATAAAAAGCTAGGAAAAAATATCTTAAATTAATAATGTATACATATTAATTATCAGTATTTTCTTAAAAATAAAATAAGTTAATTAATCTTATTAATCTTGTTTTTGACAATATAGTAGCTATTTGATTTTTACCTTAGTATTGCATCGACCTCAGCAATGATCAATACATTTATAATTGTGGTTAGAACCTAACTTTCTATTATGTCGATCTATAAAATTATTCAAAACTAATAATTGGCCATCACGCTCAGAATTTACTATAAACCATGACATTTTAAATGTAATATTGTTAAATAACAAACTGACTTAGGTACTGATGGTGCAATGACTACTAATTGTCAATTGACAATAATAATATCGTAGTTATTATAGTTTTATTAATATTTTGATTATAGATTATATTTACTAGTGATTTCTGTATACAAATTACTTTTATGTTTTGTGAAACTTCAATTTGTTGGCAAATTGGAATTTTTTCCATTAATACCGAATACCGGTTTACATGTCGGTGAAACGACTATTCGGCAAATTGGGTGTAGTAAAATCGTACAGAATCAAATTGTGTGGGCTCTCATAGTCCGTCACTAATATAAATAATCATGAATAGAGAAATAGTTTCATACAGTGGCTATTTTTGCAAGCAATTATGACACATTTTATGCACTATGAAATCCCAAATGTGAACTACAAAAAATTAAAATTTGCCATAGCTTCCGCAGATGTAAGGAAAATATTTTTTTTTTTAAAAAAGTGCAATCAATCCTCTATAAGACATTATTTTGTAAAGTAATACTACGTTTTCTAATTTTTTTATTTTTTATTTTTCGAACAACTTGTAAAACAAATAGCTCCAAAATGTTACAATTCCGTTTTCGTATTTTTCATTCATATTTTCGGGGGTGAAACCACTACTGATTTGTGATTTTTAAAATTTTAAGTACCAAATTACATTAAAATTCCTATTAGATGACGTTTTAGTTAAAATAAATTCAACGCCCTGTAGATATTAAACTCAATACATGTATGTGTACTACGAAAAGTCTAAAAAATAGTCACTGGTTTTTTATGAAATGAAAAAGGGGCATTTATTTGTTCATAGCTTACGAGTACCATGTATCTTAATTTGGGACTGTATAGACGTAGAATGAAAAATACCTAGGGCTCGAGTCAAATCGGTTTTAGTGTGTACACAATATGACTGAATTAATTAAAATATTAAAGGTAGGGCTTGAGATGGCTCAGAGAAGGCTAAACCCTCTTAAGCTCTCCATAACACAATATTACAATAATAGAAAATAAAGTGTAAGTAGGAAATGGTTTAAAAATTGAATAAGATTAAAAAAGTTAAAATTTGTAATACTATTTTATGTACGTGATACCCGTATTATTTTACAACAATAATAATATAATCGTGAAATAATATCCTTATTATTTATACCTAAACGATGAAATCTATCTTATTACGTCTACCTAGTTATGTAATCGAATATAATGGCGTATTATAATAATCACAAGGCGAAAAGTAAATAAGTAATAAAAACGTTCCAAGAAAATCGTGACGGCATTAAAGTGGAAATAAATACCAAAGATTGTTCTCAAATTAAATATAAAAAAAAAACTGGATTGGTATAAAACTAAAATTGGATATTATGACTAAAAAACTGAATTATCAAATGAAATGGTCCTATGTTCTACTATAATAGTCTATAATTATGAGAGTGGTTGATTTTCCTTTATTTCTGTCGAAATTCTTCTTAACTAGATTTAAAAAATTCTAAACAAACCTATATGATCTAATCATTGTTTTATCATACTGTTTGTTATTTTATGATATTTTGATAACTCTTTTATGTCTCGTAATGTGCTCCTACCACGTACTTTTGAAATTTTAAAACTGACTAATGTAGGTACTCACCATATCTGTATTTCATTGTCCCGGCTGGAACATTTGCACTGCCGAATGGCATCACTGGGTTGTGGACACGCGGCCGCTGCGGCACGCGGCGTCCTCGCAGTCGTGGCTATGGCTGCGATGACCCATAACAGTGCCAGCAGACCGTCGGTGGACCGCATTGCGTCGTCATGACCTCATCCGGCCACGATCGTCTCCTTCGCCCAATAAAAAAAAAAACAAGCAAAAATTAAACTTAAAGTTTAATCAGATACACAAAACAAAAGAATAATAATTATGATCGTAATTTATGATTCATAAAATCCCAACCATAAGCCTCCCTCCCAAATTCCAACACTGATTATACATAAAATTGTATATTTAATAACGGTGGAATTCTTAAATAATTATATTCAATGATTCATATAGTTAACATAGGTAATAATAATATTCTATCATCTAGGACATTGTGAAATAGTTCCGAGAAAACAAATGAAAAGTCGATTTGTTCCAGATGAACAGTCTTAGATTTTCTCATATTAAATGGATATAAAGCATCATTAAATATATATTACATTGAGTATTTTAATTACCTACTTATTACACACTAATAACATTCACTACGTAAATCGATTTCGTTAGTTTTATCACATAAACAAATTTGAATACTATATAGTGAAAAAAAAATGTAAATATCATCATTTATGTATGTACCTATATGCTCTAATAATACAGTTGTTATTGTTTAATTTTTTTTATTTAACCATTTTATTAAGTAAAATAACTGTAGGCCTGTAGCCTTTGTAGACTAAATAGTTTTACACTAAACTCACTAGAAAACTATTTATTCAAATTTATATCTACGTTTTATTGTTATTATTATTCATATTATTAAAATTTTACATAAATCACAAAAGAAAAGTGTTTAGGTTTTTTTTAGTACAATTAAGTTCTGAGTTTCAATTTTCATAGTGAATTATATTATTTAGATTAGTAAAGCAAATCGAAAATCCTTATGTTGGCCGGAATAAGATTTCAACACAGCTATTTTATATTATCAAAATTATTTTTTTATTTTCTCGTAGAAAAATACTATTGAAAACTATGAAGATATCATCACAGAATGATGAAATATGATTTAATTTTTGACTAAAGAAAACAATTGTTAAACTTCTAAAACTGATTTCAGTAAATAATTGTTTTTCTTAATTATTTAATTATTTAATTATTTACTATTGTTTTTGAAATAAAATGTTATACATACATGTCTAACAATGAAACCAAGATTAACGAAATATTACAAAAATTGTATTACTGAATATTAACTTTATGTTCTAACGTTTTGAGATGGCATAATATACTTATCTCATAACAGTTACATTAGGTAAAATAATTTATAGCTTACGATTTTTACTGTAAATTTATAATAATTTGTAAAAAAAAAATAGATATTGTTAAATTATAAAGAATTTTTTTCAATTTATTTATTATAGACATTTCGAGAAGAACACAATATATTGTGTAAAATATTACTATCTACTCTAAGGATTAGGTACTTTAAGGATTAATAGTAAAATATACCTATAGGAACGTTTAACGTTTAAAGTTAATCTATTCAATGTAACCTGAGAATTTTCGATAAATAAGTCTATATTTCCTAGTGTATAATTCATCATTTTGTAGATTATCGTATTATAAAGGATTTGTAAAAAACCTCATATTTTGGAAAGTTACAACTACAACTCCGGAGATGCAACATTGATTAATTTAAGACATAAATATGTTTTATAGCGTATAAATTACTGAAATGTTTAGATACCGAAGAATCTTTAAGGGACAGGTTAAATACACGATAGATAAGGGGGGTAATGCGAAAGAAGTTACAATAGTAATTAATAGTTATAGCTGTGGGGTCTATGAAATTTTGGACTTTATGAAACTCTGTCAAAAATTATAAAATGTATAGATTACATGTTCGTTAAGATCTAAGGTTTTAGGATCGGCGTGGGAGCTATATTTGTTTAATTATTTATTTTCTTAACAATAACTATGAAAACAAAAGATCAGCACACATTTTATTATCCAGTCTCTAAACGTCATAATATGGAAATAGAATACACTATAGACCATATAAACATTTTATAAAAATCTATAAATATGAAGTACCTATATAAAACCTCTATTTCGTTTCCAATTAATAATAATAATAAATAGTAATACCTAGTTAAATTATTCGTTATATGACCTACCTAAAAATATATAGATCTAGGTAAATTCGTGTACCTATACAGGATACGTGGAAAAATTATTTGCACCAGAGGAAATGAATAAACATAATTTTCTTTTCTGAAACAGTTTTCACTTATAATAATGTAGCGATAATAATTGAGGCCTTCAATGTGCCAATTTTCTAACATACTACTTTATTCAGTGGATGCAAATAATTTGATGATCACGTTATTGTGTTTGAACTAGTACACGTTATATGGGTATTATTATTTTAATAATAAACATAAAAAATGAATGAAATATAAAACAAAAATGTACGAGTATTATAAAACGATAAAATGTTGCTATACATGGTTTTAAATTAACATTTTAAACATTTTATATTACCCGATTTTTTTAAGTTAACTTGTTCCATGAAGATACAAAAACCACTTTTAATTAATATTACTTACTTATTACCAACATTATAATATTGTACATACATTTTACATCACGTGTTCTTAAGCTAAAAAAAAAAGTTGTACTAACAAATTAAAATAAATTTTAACAGCGATTACTAGAATTAATACAATAGGACTATGCCTTTTACTTATCTACTATTTACCTATTATTTATCTAAATTACAATTATCTAATTTTTCGATATAATATTACAGAAATATTCACTATATCAATGTAGTCTAATCCGAAAGTCATAATATAGTTTTAATATAATTTGATTGTATTAATTAAACTTTATGATAATATGTATACCTACCTAAAATGTAAATATATTTTAGATAGTGGTGGACTTGACGGGGTAGAGGTTGGTCCATAGCTTATAACTAGGACTCATAACTTGTTGTTCTAAAAAAGGTTGTTATAAGCGCTTAACTATGTACTAAAAATGATAAAATATTCAACAAATAATTATAATAATGATACTGGAATATCTAGAAACTATAATAATAAAATAATAATGCATGCGTAAATTATAGGGGCTTCCTTATTGATATGATTACCGACTTACTAAGTTACAGCGAACGCTAATAGAAATAAATGAACATGTAGATATTTAAGACTGTTTAAACTGTTTGAATTGTTTTTATTATTAAGTGTATTTTGAAGCCTACGGTATCAAAATAGCGCTTAAACTTCGAAATATGCAACGTAAAATTTCGTATATAACTTCATGATTTCCTGAAAGAAATGTATAGCTCACCTATCTCTAAGATCACTCAAAAAAAAATATGCAAATACTTAAAGTTATATAAACCCTGTTTATAACAGTTGTGCAATTGAGCATTTTTTTGGAAGCTGTTCAAATATGTATATATAAACAATTTCAATTGTCTAATCCCTTAACTATAATGTTTTTTCTTTGATTTATTATATGCAAGATAAATGATAATACTAATAAGAGCTTTTTATCCATTATTTTGTTGAAAAATGATGAATTAAATACAACTATGAAAATAAAACCACTACAATACACTATAATTTTAAAAATAAATAATTTTGATGATTTATAAAATTAATGAAAGAATGAAAATTGTCATTTTTGATTAATCCTGTACGGAGTATATCAATCGTGTGTCACTCATAATTCATGACTATCGTCTATCATTAGCGTCGATTGCCATTCAAGGCTGACCGTGGTGATACAACTAATAAATTCTAGAGAATTCAATTTTGAAATAATATAAATAATAACCTACATGCCGAATTATGAAAATATATTTCGAAAATATACCTTTCGCCTAACAGTTGGAACCTACATATTTAATTATGTAATTAAGATTATTGCTACAGAATAATAATACTTATGATTAAAATATGAAAAACCGAAAAATAAACTAGACAATTTTCCATTTTGTTCTAAAATAACAAAAGTATACATTTTTTTTTTTTTCAAAATGCGACTGACATACATAATTAACACCGTTATCACTATATCATCAGCGAGGGAAAGTGTTAATGAGTGTTGCGAGCCGAAGTTCCTGCTATTCCTGCCCATTTCATTGTCGGTTTACTAATCAGTCCTTGCAGACTATATATAGTTTAATAATAATTGTTTTTGTGCATATTGCTTGCGTTTTAGAAATCGTTGGCGATTAAAAAAAAAAAACAAACTCTTTCGGTTATTATTAATATTTAAATACTGTAATTCCTATATTAAACTTGTATATTTGTGTAATTGTATTTTACGTGATATATTTTATAAAATTGAATTATTTTGATGTATGATAATAAATATAATATATAGTTGTTAGTAAAATAGCTTTTAATATAGCTCAATGTTCATAATGAATTATAATTAACGACCCCACAGATATAAACCGATAAATTCGGTCAGGAATGTGCACATTAATAAACATTTAACGCTACATTAACGGAATTTCGGTTTTTGTATTGTATATACCTATAAATAATTAGACATTATTATGTATAGTAAATCGTCATATTTATTTGGATTTCATTTAGTGTGTCGTGTGACGGAAAACGATTGAGAAATATGTATTATATTAATTTTACATTGTGTTAATTATAATTATGACTTATACTAGGTCATTAAGAATTAAAAAATGTTTTATAATATTAAAAATATATACAAATACAAGTTGTCCCGCCCGGCGTGGCCCGTGCCAAATAAATGTGTAATAAAAACGATTTTTCCCTAGATTACTTGTTTCAATCTCTGTCACTATTACTGCGGTTAACCGTTGTTACCCTTAAATGTTTAAAAAATGCATTTTCTTTATTTTTATTTCCATACTTATATAAATTAGCAATATGGTTGTTAAGCAATGAAAAATATCCGATAGTAATAATATTTATTCTCGCATCCTTATATTACCAAAGTAACCCATAAATAAAAAAAATGTATTTTATATTCGTACCGAAAGTACCTAAAATCCGGTTTTCGTGGGTGATAGTTGAGCTATCGAAGAATTGCATAGATGTACTGTGCCATAAACCTTCACGGGAGTATACTCAACAATTTCCCAAAGTTNAAATGAATTTTCTTTATTTTTATTTCCATACTTATATAAATTAGCAATATGGTTGCTAAGCAATGAAAAATATCCGATAGTAATAATATTTATTTTCGCATGCGTATATTACCAAAGTAACCCATAAATAAAAAAAAAATGTATTTTTTATTCGTACGAAAAGTATCTAAAACCCGGTTTTCGTGGGTGATAGTTGAGCTATCGAAGAATTGCATAGATGTACTGTGCCATAAACCTTCACTGGAGTATACTCAACAATTTCCCAAAGATTCATGGCGATCGGATGAACGGTTTAAGAAGGCGGATAGAGACATACAAACATTCAATATTTTTATATAAAGATAAGTAAACCGTTCAATGGTTCAGATGGTGTTTCAATTTCAGGTAGTNGTGCCATAAACCTTCACGGGAGTATACTCAACAATTTCCCAAAGTTTCATGGCGATCGGATGAACGGTTTAAGAAGCCAGATAAGAGACATACAAACATTCAATTTTTTTACATAAAGATAAGTAAACCGTTCAATGGTTCAGATGGTGTTTCAATTTCAAGTAGTTGCACTTTTCCTGACGCGCAACACACCCCAGCTGGCTCATTTTTGGATTTCAGAGCATGACAATGCGGACATTCCTTGTCCATAGCACCAATTACCACTTTTGAATGAGCATAATATTCAATATCGGGCTCATACTGGAATGCTAGACGCAGGAATGAATCAGATGTAAATGCTCGACGTACNGTGTTTCAATTTCAGGTAGTTGCACTTTTCCTGACGCGCAACACATCCCAGCTGGCTCATTTTTTAATTTCAGAGCATGCCAATGCGGACATTCCTTGTCCATAGAACCAATTACCACTTTTGAATGAGCATAATATTCAATATCGAGCTCATACTGGAATGCTAGACGCATGAATGAATCAGATGTAAATGCTCGATGTACCTGTTGTCGTTGTTGGTCATTTGTTCTGCGTCTATTGACTGTGAAACGGCGTGATTGTCGTTGTNAATATCGTGCGTGCTAGTATACTTTGACTTAAGAGGCCATAACTCCGGAACCACTTATCGCAGAGCATACAAACTTAGATAGTAGCCAATTTTTAGACCTACTGAATATGCATATAAAATTTCATGAGAATCGATCAAGCCGTCTAGGAGGAGTATGGGAACGAACATTGTGACACGATAATTTTATATATAAGATATACGTTTATTACCGGCTTCATATTGTATTTATGTAGATTATGTTTACAAACTACACGATTGATAACGATTGCCTATACACGAATATTAAATATACAATAGACTTTTAACCTAAATATAATACGTGTATAAGTTAAATTTCCGTTCTACAAAAAAATCACTAAAAATCCACGAATCACGTTTTTGTATTATATTTACAATATATTAACATTGAATAACAATTATTATCGTTTTACGTGCCTATTTATTTCTGGGAGACAATTAGACCAGTCTATCGTTTTGTAGAAGTGGTTCGCTTACATACATAATAACAATAATAATAATTTAACACTACAAAATCCCAAAATCACCAATATTTTCACAATAAATCACGTACGCGCGTACCTCTCGCTATATCGTAGTCTAGTAGATATGAACAACAAAACTTGGCGAAACGCGTCTAACCCATATTATAATGTTTTAAAAACAATTTGAATAGCATGTATATTCGGTACCCACCTATCTTATAATGTAAATTGTAAGATCGCAATCAATGGAAACGGTGGCAGCGTGTTATTGTTGTATTAAACTATATGTAATTAATTTTATTCGCCAATTTAAATTCGGTCAATAGATTTCTATAAAACACACATTACAACTACGCCCCCACGGGCACGCGTTATAAACGTGAGGGTTTTTGTTCAAAACCCGATATAATAGCGAAATTAATGAAAATGTTTATTTTCACGCATATTTTGTAAGTAGGTGCCTAATATACACACACATAGTCCAATAGAGTTGTGCCGTCGACCGTGACTACTAAAGAACTCTACGCCTGTAGATGGGCATCAGGAAAAAAATACCGTCGTGTGTACGTGTTAACAATATAATATAAATATCGATATATTCTATAAACGCAATGCAATTTTTTCCCCTCCTACTAATATTTTTATTTAAAGCTAAATAACGCGTGCAGTGGTCGATTTGTTCGAGAATATTATTATAATGTTCACGGACAGTTTCAGAAATTACCTGCAATAAAACTTATACAGATTTACCTATAAGTGATTCAGGTTGCCAAATTTGAGAAATCTTGTCTTTTTATTATTCATATATCTTTAGTTCTAGGGAAGAAGAGTATATATATAAGTCACTTTTTGTTTTGTGTAATGTTATCCCTTTGTATTTTGGTCTAAATGATATAAGTATAAGCGCGCAAATAGGAGGACTTAGCTCTCCCAAAAATGTCAATAGTCCCTCCTCCAAACTTGTTCTGTTATTTTTTTACATACATTGAATTGAATATTTCTAAAAACGTAATATAAATAAATAAATAATAATAGATACCGAAGTATTTATGTGGGAAGTATGTTATATGCGTAATGTATTTTTAATTAATAAATAGTTCTGAGTATACCTAAACTATTATAAACTATAGTTGAAATAGTCTATTTGAAGGATACAGGGAAAAAATCAGAATCAGTTTTTTTTTCCAAAATGGCGATATTATTATCAAACAATTTGTATTGATGTACCGTATTTTTCATGCAATAGAACCGGCGAAAAAACCAGATTTGTCGAAAGTAATGAGCGCCAGAAGTTTAGACTTATAGGGAAAAAAAACGGTTAGTAAATTGCAACTGGGAACGAACCAGACAAGTGTTAGGTTAATACACGGCTATAGCCATGGTATAATGTGTCATTATTCTGATATTGTGGTTACTACATTTAAAAGTTCAATATTAAACTTAATCCGAACTTTTTCTTCGTAAAAAAAATTGTTACGTTTTGAAATTAAAAATACGTTTTTCTTAGTTTGAAAAAAGTGACTTTTTTGGTGTTTCCCTGTACTCTTAATTTGTACATATTGTCTTTAGTTATATTATAATTAGGTATAAGTATAATATTTGAAACCGAGCGTAGTGAGTAAAAATTGTTTAGTGATGTATACTGCTGTAAACATCCTAGTTCTGGTCTGAAGCAGGACTTCAGCTCCCTCAAATCTTGAACACTATTTGCGCCTATAGACGTAAGTGTTTGAATATTCCAACAATATTCTTCGCGTTATCTAAACTGAAAATTAAAATATCTTTAGTCACTATAATGTACTTTTTATTCGGAAAAAATATCTAAGTTACATAAATTGTGTGACGTAAGTAGATTTTAGAATGACATTTATGATAAGTATATTTAATTTGCTTGTATTGAACACTAAATAAAATTGATTTAGCCCTTCTTTAATAGGACCAATGATTTAATATTATTAAAATTCTTTGTACACGCATCCACAGCTCTGAAATCTAAATATAAATCAAACTCTGGAACAGACATCGAAGACTGTACTAATTGTCGCTATTTAATGACTGCTGTACATTAGTACATATTTACTAATCGTACATAATCGGCTCGCACGCGAATTTCCCGTAAACAAAATCGTATATTTTGAGTAGGTACCTTCCTACTAATGGATATAATAAACTTATATATATTATATGAACATTGTATTATATAGTTTTATTATACGATTATAATATAATTCCATCATTCAGCGGTAGTTCGTTACGTTAAAATAATAATAATAATAATAATTGTATAATTATTTCTTTATGTACCTACAGTTCACGAGCGCAACAGACGGTATATTCCTTTCACAAACCACGACTAACGAACAACATCAACAACAATTATTAAACAGTTACTGGGTCACCGGTGTTTATTATAATAGGGTTCATATGTGATATTATAACCAAGAGTACCGCAATAATAACAATATATTGGACTCGAGTCCCGGACACGTTCAGTGAGTGGAACCCGCCGCCGAATAAAATATATAACAGTGCACGTTACCGTATTTATAGGCAGATACAACATAAGAGTAGGTAGGTTAGGTACCTATATACTTACAAGTCCGTAGCAATGGCATCATTTCAAATATGTGCACGGGTACGCTATTACGTGCACTTAAATATAATATATGACGGATAAATAATATATATATATATATGCATACATAATATATTACATGTCCTACTAACACACATTACACGTCAAATCATAGACCCATCACGGGTTTACATATAGGCAGGTTACGATGGGTACTTATAAAATTCGTTTGTTAATATTATGATAATGAATCCGTATTCAAATGCATCGAGTCTAATACAATATTATTATTATTTATATTGTATAGACGGATGGACAATGATTAATTATTATTAACATTAATTTTTAAACAAGTGTCAGACCAGTTTTGTTGTAAGTTAAAATTGTCATATACTCAGGAAATATGTATATATTATGCACATCATAATATTGGCTTCGAATCTATACGCGATATTTAACGAAAAAACTGTCAAAAATTGATATGCACTTCTGTTTAGTTTACGATAACGTACATAATATTATATACAATAGATGTGTGTTTTCGTCAATTGACGTTAGATGTAAACGTTTATAAATAATTGACACCATCGCTTAATAAAAATGTTATTAATTTTAAACTTAAAAATAAAAAATGAATATCTATATAATATTCTACAGAGTAACATTATAAACAGCCAAATAAGAAACGAGAAAAAATATATTGACTACACTAAAATTGAACTGCGAATTTACTAAGATTTAACATTTAAAATAAGTTGAATCTGTACACTGCGCTTGTTGTAAGTCTGTGGTATCATTTATACCAATTTTTTTTCCTACAAGCATTCCTGTATACAAAAGTAAGAGTACCTAGCATAGTTAATTCACAGCATTTTTTTTTTTTATAGTTTCCCGACCATCTTTATAACATTTTTTTGTCATCGGTAGGGCGATTAAAAAAAATCGCCTCCACTCTAAATTAAGCATATTAATAATAATTTATATATTGTATACTTTTCTGTTTATTTGATGTTATAAAGTTAATCGTTTTGTTATTTTTGGTCACAATTATAATATTTATTATAATAGTTATAAATGTACTCGTATAACTGTAATAGGTACCTAGTTAGTATTCATCAGTCTAATAATAGACGCCCCGTTCAAGATAGAAAAATGTATTGATAAGAAACGTGTAATCTTTAAATGGGTGATCAGACTGGAAAGTAAAAGCAGATGACTGGGATAATTGGAGGGTTGAGTGTGTGACGGAATGGTTCTATAGTGACCGATAACTTTATGAAACAATATACTAGGTATATTTTTTCATAAAAAAACCATGCATTTTTGTTCCCTAATATAAAAATATAACATAACAACATGATATCTTATTAGTTAATTATAATATGTTAATAAAAACGATTAAGCAAAATGTTTTTTAACGTCTAATCGACCATGAACAATGATTCAAACAAAATGTATATTATTGTTATTATTGTATTCTAAAATAATTTTTAGAGCACAGCGGCTTGTTTTATAAATCATTTGCATTCATGAACAAGGGAAAGTTAACGAAAATACGTAGGTACCTATAGAGTCTATAGGTCTATAGGAGTCTATATTATATGTATAGACAAATAAATTTAAATAATAATTATGTGAGTAAATTTAAACTTTTATTATTATTATAAAGTACTTTAATCAAACATTAAATAGGTAAAATTAATTGGCGGCTATTATAAGGTAGGTACAAAACCATTTTTTTTTTTTTTTTAACAGACTTCAAAAGACGAAAAAATTTTTGTAGTTGATAGAGTATTTAAATCCTAGTCCTAGTCAGAACATTGATATGCAATATTAGGTTTGTTTAGGGTTTAAATAGCCATTTATAACTGAATGACTTAAATGATTTATAGAAAACATTTTATGAAAATAAACTATAGCAAAATTATAATTACTCAGATAACTGCAAAAAAAAGAAAAAGAAAACTAACAAATAAATTTGAATCAGCTATATAGCTGATTATACAACCAGAAATGCATTCTTTCATTGTTCTTTCATTGTTAACTTGGCACACACGATTGTGTTTGTGACACCAGTCGAAACGAAACTTTCTTTATTTATTATATTTCATAATACCTACATATAGGTATCAGGTTAAGTACCTATATAATTGTATGTAAGTATTGTTCTACAAATATTTTAAAGCTCATATAAAAACCCAATTAATTTCGAATAGATAAATAAATACTGCGTAACGATGCAGACGACTAACACATTAATTATTGAATACATCGTCAAAGAAATATTTCGAACTTATTTTAAAATCGTATTCCCTTGTTTGTAAACATAGAATTAAAAAATACCTTTAAGACTAATTTATGAGAATTTTACAGGAACTATTAGGCCAGGTTTATCTGTCTGTAACGAGTTTTCTTTTATACTTAAACGTTAATCGTGGTATTATGATTGAATTTGGAGTTTAAACAAAATTTTAAAAATGAGATTACAATATACGCCTGTAGACGGCAGTTTGCATACAATAGCATACATGCGCTACGATGTTTTAGTGAAAGGGGCAAAACATATTTAATTATGAGTAAATTAATACATAAAATATATAATAAAATGAAAAAGCGAAATATATCTACATTTATTAGAAAAAAAACCTTTTTCTAATAGTAATATTTTGGAAAATACATAAATGTGTAGTACAATTATTTTTACCAGTTAGTAAATATACCTAGTGCAAATGTGCAATGTGCAATGATTATTATTTTATGAGAAATACGTTTTCACTGTTTTATTTTAAATTGTCAATGAAGGGAGGGTTAAATTCTCCTTAACCATTCCTCTGGGTGCTAGCCCTGTTAGTTTTTAATTTTTAAAATAGCTTCGATTCTTTATATTTTATTATTTATAATTAAACTCTAATTTAAATTTAAACGTCACTAAGTAACTTAATTTTTTTCTAACGTGTATTAGTAAAATGCTTAATAGGAATATATATTATATAATACATTCTCCTAACCAAAAAATTGTAGATGTACATACGTCCCATTTATTTATAATTTATTATTTGTAATAATTACGACTGCAATGCAGCTTTGTAGCGTAGTACACCCAGATTCCTGAATTAGAAATGCACAACAAAAGGTTATGTACTTATGTTGTCTAGTGGGACATTGTTGAGATTATTTTTTATTTTCCTTGTAGATTTTGAAGTTTTGAACATTGGGAAAATGGACAAATTTATGACAAGCCGGTTTTTATTGTTTTTGATTATTTTAATTATTTGAAGCATTTAAAAATATTGAGATTTTTTTATTTTAATGGTTATTTATTTTTACCAACGTTTTGAGTTCAATTTTATGTTTAAATTTATTAAAATACGAACAATAATTGCGATTTGTTTTTTAATTACAAATTAAATCAATTTTCAATTTTTAATCGATTGAAACATTTAAAACATGTTTAACATGATTTCACTCTAAATCAATTTTCGTTCACAATGATTTATCGCTGCGCACAGTTAAAAATTAAATTACCCTATATATACCAACTACCTTCCGAATTTTCATCTGCAACAGTGGCCTACGGTATGAAGTATGTTACCTTTTGTATTGACTTCTAATGACATTTGTTTATAATCTGTAGATATTTTATAGATAGGTACCTAATCGTGGCATCCAACGAGTGTATTAATACTAAGCTATTAAAAAAGAAGAAATAGGTTATGATTTTGAAATAAACAACTAAACAATGAATTTCAGTCGTTTAAATTTCAAATAATTTATAGTTAAAGAATATATATGAATATAAGATCAAGACAGGTAAAAAAAAAAAGTTGATACTGCTGATGAGTGTGCCACATCTTTTTTGTAGAATGTTGAGAAGGTAAAATAAATACATTTATTTAATTGATATGTAACATAAACCAATACTAATAAAAAAATGATTCTGAGTGAAGTTCGATTATGCATATTTCGAAGTACTGTAATTTTTACGATTTTTGTCAAATTTTATCATAAAACGCTTATAAAAAAATCTACTTATAATAAACGTATTATTACATTTTTAAACATTTCTGTTTTGGCCAAACAATTGTATCTACATTAAACCAAATAAAAACTAAACAAAACTAAAAAATATCAAATCTCTATAAATAGCTCAATAATTTCTAAAATGTATAAAAAAAAATGAATACATTTAAAGAAGGCCAATATAAGTATTTTGTAAAAATAGCAGGTCTCTACGATTATTTTCAACCAACTACGAAAATAAACACAAAATCGAAAATAATGAATTATTAATACTGTACAATTTCCCGTTTTCCTCATTAATTAAAAAAAACTACACAAAAAATTAAAAACAACTTTTTAACTAAAGAAAATATTTTCTTTCAGAAAAAAAATTACACTTGAAATTCGGAATATTTCTGGTAGAAAACCAAATTGAAAAAAATTTAAAATAATAATATCATTAATTTGTCAGTTTTTATTTTCATTTTTCTTGTTTTTCCAAATCATTATGAAAACAGCTTAGAATATCAAAAAGTGACCTTATTAGTATACTAACTAGATATAAAATGCAACAAAAAAGGTTTCTTGTCATTTTTTATTGGAGCGAAATTTCTGATAAAAATTGTTAACAGACAGAAAAAAAATAAAAACGCACCATAGTAAAATCAGTGCCTTCCTCGGTCCACTTAAAATATACTATTATATAATAAAAGATTTTTTTTACACCTTAACGAATAACTATTTGGAATCGCTATATTTTATAGTTTACCTGGTATGCCGTTGTCATGATTACTCTACACTTGTAATATACTTTATGTTGTCGTTCAATAAAATATTTAAATGAGTTAAGTGAATGGAAAGTTTAATTTAAAAAAAAAAAATTATTAAATAATCTATTAATAAACGTAGTTGTATATTGTATATTATATTTATGCCCGGAAAGCGAATTAATGTAAATACCAATAAGGTAGATATTTTTAAATGCTAATTGATATTTTCGGATAAAAATCAAAATTTTCTAATAGAGAAATGTTGAATGCGGAAGAGTAGCTCATTTTTCGGTATACTCGACAGTGTGTATCTGTAGTTCAACGCAAACACAAGCCAAACACTAGCACGCGACTGACTTTAATATCGTTTATTACAATATAGGAGCCCATCTCTCCATTATGCTTCACTGGACCATAAAAGATTTCCCTACTAAAATATACTGACTGTTCTAGTTTAATACATAATTATAATTTATAGTGGCGTTACTCTCTGCAAGAGATAACCGAATTTCGAATAATATTAATAATAAGAAAGATACAAAAATGTATATGAGTAATAATAATTGTTTTTATAATTGTCGAAACCGACGATAATATAATAACATAATATTATTATATTATGTATTTTTAGGACAATACAATAAAAAAATATCACACAGTGGTTGCATGCTACAAAAAAAAAAATGTCCATTGTTTATTTTATTTTCATAATATTTTTCGTAGGTTAAATTCGATAATATATATTATCATGGTATATGTTGCACACAAATTATATACTTACTTAATATAACTACTTATAATGCATAATAGGAAATGCGGCACGTGTCATAATATTATTATGTGCGAATGTAACGATTAAATTCATAATGATAATAATAATTCGCACCTTTGGTACAAGACTGCAACTTAAAATTTAGATTTTAGATTCTGAGTGGAGCGAAGAAGCTTATGATTTTACAAAGATGTTTATTTAATTTTTATTATCTGTGGATAACTTTTCTATCAGAGATCTTGCTCCGATTTTTAAGTGTAGCACCTTTTCTCAAATTAAATTGGTGTAGGGAGGTCATTTTTCGTTTTCTTAAGAGTTTATTCATAAGATGTGGAAAACCGAGAGAAAAAAAAACGGAGGAAAAATTGGAAAATGTAAGAAATGTTGGTATTAGTTAAAAATATTATGGCCTTCATTTTTCTGTAGACAACTTTTCTACCAGCAATTTCGCTCCAATTTATAATGGTAACAATTTTTCTAAAAGGTAAGACTACTAAAACTACTTTATATAAGGTAAGACAAATAAAACTTTTAAAATAAGATATAAAGAATACATTTCTGAAATAAAATTAAAAAAGACTGCCCCTAATTTAAATTTCGCCGAACATGTTTTAGAAAATACCCATAATATAAGTTTTGATATTAATACAGACTCAGAAATATTAAATTCCCAAAATAACATATACTATAATTTAGTTTTAGAAGAATTACACATACACCATGAAATAAATAAAAATAATTTTAATAATATTTTAAATGTTCAAACCAATTTTAAAAATAATATCTTATATCCAATACATTAAAGTTAATAAATATTAACTAGATAATTTATTTTTCTTAAAATATCTTTGTCTAAGAATAACTAATTTAAACTAATTTTTCTTATTAAAATAAATTATTTATATATTCTATGTAAAACGACCAATTTGTATAATTTTTATTTTTTTCTATGTGAAAATATGTTTTTTATATTTCATTTAATTTTTTATATTCAATCACGTTTTACATTTTGACTGTGATATAACTGTTGAATTTTTAATTTTTAAACCGGTCGTATAATACATTTATTATAATACTCCAGGCGACGCATTGATTCATTTATTTATTTTACTTTTATATATACATTTTTTATTTATATAATTTTTTACTTTATTTATTTACAAGTATTAACCATTTTAATAATTTTGTTTTTACTTTATTATTTTATTACTTTATTATAATTTACAAACATAAATAATAAATTAAATACAATTTTAATACGTAATAATAATATTAATAGGTATAATAATCGTCTTAATTTTAGTCTTAAAAGTAATAAAAATGACAATGATAAAATTGACTAAAAAATATTTTATTCTATTCTACTATATAATATCAACAATTAAATTTAAAGATATGCATTTCAAAAAGTTTTCATACTTTTTTTTTTTTGGTGGTTAAATATTTTCGCCGTAAAAGCATAATTGTAGCTATGCTAAAGAAAAGTGGAGCAAATTCCTATGAACAGTTTAGAACACTGAGTATACTAACACAAGTCTCAAAAATCTTAACGAAAATAATAAATCGAAGAATAGAAGAAAAAGTGAAAACAAAGCTAACAGAACTAAATATTGGAATCAAAACTGGCGGAGAAATTATTTCAATGATACGTTTTACAGATGACATTGTGGTAATAGCAAAGAGTGAAGGTGATATACAGCGTGCAGTTGATGAAATTAATGAAATTCTCAGAACATGAAAATGAACAGTGGAAAAAACGATTTTAATTCGTGCTAATGACCCGAAAATAAAAGCTGATGTATACATAGATAGTCAAAAACTAGAGCAAGTAGAAGAAATGGCATACTTAGGAAGCAAAATCATATCTGATGATAAGAGCGTCTGAGAGATAAAACAACGTATAGCATTAGCAAAAACTGGCTTTAGTAAAAATCATAAATTGTTGACTTCAAAAAAGTTATATCTCAATAACAAGAAAAGTCTTATTAAAACACATGTTTGGAATGTTGCAACATATGGATTTGAAACATGGGTAATAAATGATACCGAAAATAAAAAATTAAAAGCCTTTGAAATGTGGTGTTGGAGGCGTATGGAAAGGACAAATTGGCTAGAACGGAAAACAAATGAAGAAATACTTAGAACTGTGGAAGAAGAATGTATACTCATAGATGCGATTAGAGCAAGGCGTTGGAAAATGGACATGCCCTGAGACACCCAAAAGAGTTGCATAATATAATATTATAGACGGTATGATAGAAGGGAAGAAAACTGCAGAACGTGCTCAAAATTCTTATATAGTTATATATATATATATATATATTTGACAAATCAAATGGGATTCAAGAGTCAAAACTTTCAACGAACTCAAAAAAAAGGCCAGCAATCGGTCAGGATGGAGAATTGGAGTTATAAACCAAACTTAGGGTTGATAAAAAAATACAAAAAAATTCTATATTAAATTCTAATCAATTATCATTATTTTTTTTACCACAAAGTACGATTTATTAATGGATCGCTTGTTAAATTTTCAAGAATTTCTGTTTGGTCTAATAGTTTTAGCCACAAAATACCTACCGAATATATAGTAATATAGTAAATATAGTAAAAAACTCGCAAAATTAAAAAAGTTTATATATATATAGTTCAAAAATAGCTAAAATGTTACCACATCTAGAAAAAGCAAATATAAATTTTTTGTCAAAATTTTAAGTCTCTACAAATATTTCAAACTGAGTTACAATAAAAAAAATCTGTTCTAGGATAATAGGGACAGGTGCCACTGTTATAGTTGAGAAGTTGATAAGGTAGGAGAAATTTGAACGTGCATTACCTCAGCTCCCCCCTATTTTTAAAAATACTCAATTTTTTACTATAAATAATTAGTACGTAATTAGTATAAATTTGTATGACAATTTTCTGAATTTGTACGCGACTCATTCAACGAGAAAAATCCATTGTATATGGAGGGGGGGCTAGAGTAAGGTTATTCCAGCCCTTCACTTTTGCCTAAACACGAAATATCCAAAACTTCGTGGACCATAAACTAAGGGGGGGGGGTAATAATCGTGAAACTTGATGTATATCTGTAAGTAACGATTAATGATTGCTAACGAAAAAACGATTCTGAATGTTGCTTATGTTATATTATGGTAAAATACTTGCACATGCATTAAACGTTCTCTTTAATAATATATTTTTTTATATTGTACCTATTTTCCCGTTCTCCCGGTTTTTTCCATTTATTGAGAAAACTCCTAGGAAAATAAAAAAAATGACCTCTCTAAAATACCTCCCCAGTCAGATTTTATTTCATAAAAAGTGCTTCACTTGTGATTCGAAGAAATATTTATTGTAGAATCATGAATATTGAAATTAAAAATAATTCAATGTAAATAAAAATTAATACTTAAATGCTAGTTTTATATTTTTAAGAATAAATAATATGTTTAATGGTACCTATAATAACTAAGATAGTTAGAATTCTACATGAATTACAATTAAATTATACTAAAACTAAGCTTTACAATTCACTTTTTTCGACAAAATTATTTAATATATTAACAAGATTAATATTGTTTGATATGTCTTTTTCTATGTGAATTGATGATAAATTTGAAAACCAAAAAATGAACGTTCACACGATGCTGAGCTTACCGAAAAGTGCTACTTGTGCTACTTGCATAAAGTGTACCTATCACTTTATAGAAATTCTGAATTTATTTAGGTATTGTATGAAAAAATCAAAGCAATTGTCTAGACAAAAAATAATTTTTTTTAAAGAAAAGAGAAAAATAATCTTTAAAATAAGTAATTTTTAAAAAAAGCAGCCACTGTTGTAGGGGAGAATTTGGGAAAGTAGTAGATGGAAAATTTAATTTATATCATCTGTAAGCAACGAAAAACCATTTCTAATGAAAAAACTATTCAGATATTCTGAGCGGAGTTCAGCTAATAGTGATGCTTTGTTAAAGATATATATGTTACCGGCAATGTTCAAAATTCAGGAAATAATGAAAATGTCTAAATACTTTAGGAAATAATATTTTAGTTGACTTTTGACGACATTTCGGTAGTTTATTAGGCAATGTTATCGGGCAATATTTTATAAATACATAGGCAATATATTTCGTACATTTTCCCGTTTTTCCTCCGTTATTACTTGAAATTTGGACTATTTGCCTTTTCTTGACATGGTAAAATCTTTGAGTAATTTAAAGACATTTTAAAGTTGCGAGTTTTGTACGTAATTTTTATTCGGTAGATACTCTGTGGATAAAGTTGTTGACCAAACAGAAATGCTTGAGAATTTAACATGTTCATTAAAAGTCGTACTATGTGGTAAAAAATAATAATTTTGAGCAGTGTCAAACCACTTTTAAATAGGTATTCATCAAAATAAAAACATTAATAGATATAGAAAATATTGTTGATCAAACCGTTTTCAAAACGCTACTTAAAAAAAAAGGATTTTGGATTTGATCATCTAATTTTTATTAATTATTATTCTTTTTATTTTTATTATTCATTTTATTTTTATTTTTATTATTCATTTTATTTTTATTTTTATTATTATTTATTTAATGTGTAAAAAATAAATTTAACTTTTAAATTGTATTTTTTTATTACATTTATATAATATGTATGCAGTCTTCTAAGCTAATATAAGTTGAAATGACATCAGACATAAAAGTTTTAAGTTTTTGTTAACCAAAGCTGTGGTATTCAAGAGTAATTTTACTCTTGAATACTTAACAATTTTGTTCAATCTTCCTTTTTCATAGAATTGACCCGAAGACGCCCTTGAACAATACTCTTAACTGAGCTCCACTCAGAATCGTTTTTGTTGGAAATGCTTAAATTTGCTTAGGCACAGATATACATTAAATTTCCTTCAATATTCTAATTTTCCAAATTTTTATCTATAACAGTGGTCCACCCTTCGTGAAAAGTGTATCCGTCTTTTTTTCTTATTAATCATTCCCCGTCATCACCCCCCTGTCTATACCTATCTAACATTGCTATATAACTGTATTATATAACATGTTATACAAATTTTATAAAAATGTTATGTAGCATGTGTTATATAATCGTGTTGTATCACAAAATTTGTTTTCCATCGACGATGGAAAATATATCAAAAAATTTAAATAACAAGTAACATTTAATTCATTTCAAGCGTATATACAAGGAGACTAAAGAATTTAGTTTACTTTTATATATTCTTTTAAACCTTCTACTAATGCATCGCATAATTCTGGTACTATATTAGAAATTGCTTGTTTAGACACTTTAAATAGATACATAAGACTATGAAAAGAGCCACCGCGGTAGCTAAAAGTCTTGGAATTGTTCTTTCACTGGTATTGAATATTTAAAGTTGTATATTGTTTAAATACTTTATGACCAACCAAATTAATTAAAAAATTAAAAATGTTCACTTGACATCCGCAAAAAAAATTACTTTAAGTAGATGCACTGCAATAGATAAAACCAAACTTATTTGGTTATCAAATATTGAGTGTTGTGTGGTGTGAGTAATTTTACAACACTGTATATTTTAGCGATTGTATTGTAGAACATCCGTATTTATTTTACCGGATTTATTGTTTTTTCACACAGAATGCAAGGCTTGCACCGTCATAGGCGTAACTAGAGCTTATACATTTTGGGGGGCTAAAAGTACTGGGACAACACAGACCCGCAGGAGTAGCCCATATTGATAATATGGGCTACGCCATCTATTAATTTGCATACAAATAAAATCTGTCAATATTTACTACTATAGGTTCAGTTAAAATTTTAGCAAGGTTAGACCTCATCATTCCCCCCCCCCCCCCCCCAAAAAAAAAAAAAAAAACAAATCCACAATAATTCACATTAATAATATATATATATATATATATATATATATACAAATTCACCTTTATAATTTAAATTTTCCGTTTTTATACAGTATCAGTAGCGTAACAAGAATTTATTAATGGAGGGGGAGAGGGCAATAAAAAAACCTTGAACAAAATTAATTTGTATTGTTTTCACTTATTTTTTATACTTATTATATGACCAGATAAAATGCTAAATACATCCTGCCTAATTGAATAAAATATTCAACAACTTTTCATTTATAATAATTTATTGCAAATAACTTAAATTACTATAAAGTAAATATTCTTAATGAGTTGCTTATTTCTTATGGTTTATAATATAATATTATTATTGTGTCCAATTTGTAACTTTCATCCTCCAAAAGGATTTTTTAATAAAAAGATTCAATACTTCTTTTTTGATGTTTTCATATTCTAATTCGTCTTTATTTATTATTGCTAATGCCAAACCATTCTACCTTTCTTCATTCATTTTAACTCGTAAGTATGTTTTCAGTTGTTGTTCTAGAGTAGCAATTATATAAATGTAAAGTTCTTTGAAAGTAATAAGTGAATTATGTCGATCGACCCATCGTGTTTCATAAAGTTTTTTCAATTTTGTTTTTTTTATCACTTTTATTGGAATTACTATTTTTATCACAATCACTACTTTCGTGTAATTTGGATATAATATTATATTAATTACATATTATATATTCATATTATCATAGGTACTTAGGTACGAACTCATAGATATAATATTATATACTTATCTATGGATGGACTGATATAATATCAATAAAAAAATAATAAATACCTACGTCTGATGGGCAGGGCCATGACCCCTCTGCCCCCCCTGGCTAAGCCACTGTGCAGTACACTACTAACATATTTCCATTACCTATTTAACGAGTTGACAACATCTATATAGATATTGTAAATAGCCAAATTTGTAAAACGAACTTATAAAGGCTTCTGATAAAAGCAATATAATACGGTCAAAATAGATTTTGTCATAAATATAGATAATATCGTGATGTAAATGATATAATAAATTAAGTTGTAACGTGGTCAAAGGACAAAAGTTTTGTTATTTATCATCTTATTGTCAACCACGGCTTTAGATAGTACTACTTGTCTAAAGCCGTAATATCAACAATATCATGACGGACGTCGAACATAAATTTTATAGAAAATAAGCTTGAGACGCTTGGGTTATTTAGACCATAGATTATAAAAATTCGGTCGAAAATAAAAAATCATGTGGAAAAACCATTGTTACAATACATTGTCTATAGTTACACTGAATAATAATAATATTACTATTTATTTCTTATATTAAGATTAAAGATATAGATTATAGATGATTAGATTTTCTCAACAAATTCTGTGATTCATTATTTTCATTTAGGGTGCTGTGAAAATATTTAGGAGGGCTAAGCCCCCTCCCTGTGCCTATGCACACTGCATTGCCCGGACTCAATTAGGACGTAGCGTAAGTATACCTATTACTTATCTATAATAGTTTAATAACTATTAGTATATAAGTTTAATAATACTATTACAAAAATGCTCACATTAATTCCCATGTATTATAATTAATTGCATATAACATATAACTCCCGAGCGATTTCTTAGGGTGTAAATTAATGGATATTTTTAAACAGATTAATCAGGGCGTAAAAAAAAATATGTACAGGCATCTGAAATTAGTTGATAGTGCAGTAAGTGCCTACCTAATTATTGCAATGAAACGACCTCGGTTCAAAATATATGGTACATAGGATGAATCCTATTCGAGATTGAACAGCAGCTATATAATAATGATTATCTACTGCCGTGTGCACCTATAAGCTGCGTTTACATTGGTAGAGTATTTGGCATAGTACATTAGCCTACTATTTGTCCTACTCGTTTGAGTAGAGTAACAGTTTACATGAAGCTAGTGATTTGGTAGAATAATTCAGTACAGTTGATGTATAAACTTGCACCGCCACCAATGTATAATCACCATAAAATCATAATACCTAATCATCGCAAGTTTTTACTTTTATATGATTTTTTATTCTTTATTTAATAATAATATGGATATCGCACGTTATTGTCATTGTCAAAAATTATTAAATAAGTGTCTTGGAGTGGTTACAAGTGCATTAATAAACGATATTTTAGAATTTGTTGATGATAATAATGAAAAAAAAAAGACTTTTGGTTCGAGAGTGGTTAAAAAGAACTGTACTTGGAGCATCAGTAAATCTTCTTACAGATTTAGCTTTAGAGGATTCACAGGAATACAGACTGTGTTTAAGAATGACACCTAGAAATTTTGAATAGCTGTTGAGTTTGGTAGCATCGGCTATTCAAAAACAAGACGGAGTAGAATTAAAACGGTAGAAAGGGTAAAAGGAAGTAGAGTGTACTTCACCACAATGGTTATCTACTCTACTCTACCGATTATTTTTTTGAATAAACTACCAGCACTATCTATGAGTGTTTTATATTAAGCTAGTAACAGTCATGTACTAACTCTACCCTGATACTCTACCAAATACTCTTCCAATGTAATGTAACGGTTATACGTATTAATGTATTATATCAATCCCCGAGATAGCTGACCTTTTTTTCGTCTAATTAACACTACGTCAATAAATTATATAGGTAGGTACATAATGTATAGTTCTATAGGTAGTACGTAGATATAGAAGCTAGAGGTTTCGTTTTAATTTTCTTTTCGGGTGTGTGAGGTTTCAAGCAGGCCATTTTGAAATTTTGCAAGGCCATTATATAATAATAGTTATATTTATGTACATTATTCAGTTTTTAATTTTTCCCATTGACCACGGACAGTATCAACATAAATAGAAAAAAACATTAAAAAAATCGGGAAAAAACTTGAGAAAACCAAGAAAAACATAGGAAAAACGGGGAAATTGGTACAATATTAAACAAATATTATTAAAGAAAATATATAAAACCTATTTAATTATTTAATCTTAATATGACATATATATTATTGACAAAGTAACACTATCAATCCAACTCCACTTAGAATCGTGTTTTCGTTAGGAATGATTAATCATTGCGTACATCTATATCCTTACTTCTCAACTTCCCGCATACAACAGTGGCTGCACAGTGCACCTTTCCCTATTATTTTATAGGACAGGTTTTCACTAACACCTACATTTCGTATATTTTCCTGTTTTCTCTCAATTTTATCCTATTCCTAACCTAACCTAATCTATTCCTTTATATTTATTGGGAAAACTCCTAAGATAATCAAAAAATGATTTTTTTAAAGTACCTCCTTAGTCAGATTTCCTTTTTAATAAAGTGATATCATCGGAGCAAAATTGCTGGTAGAAAAGTTGTTCACCGGCAAAAAATAAAAAAATCTGTCCTAGGATAATGGGGGTGCAACCACTGTTGTAGAATGAAGGTGGGCAGTTGAGAAGGTAGGGTATAGACGGGAATTTAATGTATATCTGTATACAACGATTAACCATTTCTATCGAGAAAACGATTTTGAGCGGAGTTCAGTTAATAGTGTTGCTTTGTCAACAACTTATATGTAATGTTATGGTTAAATAATTACATAGGTAGGTATTATTAATATTGTATCTATTTTACCGTTTTTCCTTCGTTTTTTCCATTTATTGGGAAACCTCCTGGGAAAATCAAAAAATGACCTACTAGAGTATCCTCCCAGTCAGATTTCCTTTTAGAAAAAGTGCCATCATTGTAAATCGGTGCAAAATATTGCGGGTAGACAAATTATTGTTCATAAAAAAAAATATAAACATCATTGTAAAACCAATACATATTTCGCTCCACTCAGAATCTAAAAGTCTTATTGTTACCTGTGTTAATTTCTATTGAATAAATAATTGATCTGATTTAAATGATCCATCCAAACGAACCTCAGTCGTTCTTATGTTTTTCTCAAAACGAGAGTATCATATATTATATAAATTGGCTGGTAATTATTTCTTCTAATGTTGGCAACTCCACCTTCTACTCGGATTGCTGATAAAAATTGTTATGGAACTTCTTTCTGGTACTAATTTAATCATAAACCAAACAACATTTTCTTATCAACTTTTTTATCTTTAATATATTACACATTTGTATGCATTATTATTTAAATTTAAATTTTTTTAAATGATTATTATAATAATAATAGGTAAAATAATATAGAAACCAAAAGAAATACTTTTCTGAACTCAATTATTTTATTGTGTTTGTGTACTTCTGTGTTATCTAGACTACAAAAGTATTTCTTAGACGCGTATTAGTAATTGGTTGAACTAGCAAAATACTCCATTAGTGTTCATTATGGCTGTAGAAGTAAGATTCAAAACATTATATATTTTTCTAATACTTGCAGTGGTTTTATTGAGATTATACATATAATATCAGTCTCGCTCATAATATTCTGTGTGTACAAATAAAGCAGTTCATTACAAATTTTGTAATTTATCATTACTTAAGTGTTGATACATCTTTATTGGGTTATGATATAAAATGTTTAGTTATCTACAATTACCTTAAGTAAATGACCAATTAATAATTTCTACATTGATTTGTTTTATTTGAAATACTGATTAATGTGTAAATAAAGTATATGAGTTATTACATGATACTTACCCAGGTCAAAATTATACTACATAAAATATACATGTTTAATTAAATTGATCTATATGAACATAAATTATTTGTATTTGGTTATAATTATATTGTATTTATTATTCAATAAATGACTATGCATTTTAAAACTTATTTAGATTTATCAATTTATTAATGTATACATATTTACCTAATTGAAATCTTTTAGGATCAAAACTTTGCTATACAAAGAGAGTTTGCGAGTTATATTCATCCATTGAAATCCATTACCGATGATGCAGAAGAGAAAGCATGTTGGATAGATCAGATGAAGTATTTGGTTAAAGACTTTAAAGTTCTTCTCAAACTTCCATTCAAAAAGTATATAATATACACATTAAATTTATATGGTACTTATCGATTAGATTCTTTTTTTTTTTTTGCTGTGCTCACTCTGATAACTTTAATGGAAAATAACTCTTAATTTTTTGTGCAAAACCACAAAACAGTTATTTGGTTAAGTAGTTACGATAACCGATAAGTACCGTTTTTATTTAACAATAAATAAAAGTATAAAATATGTATGATTTTAATACTTTAGATTTTGGTCTACAATTGTTTTTAACAAAGAAGCTACTATGGGATTGAATTCATTTCTACA
Source organism: Cinara cedri (assembly GCA_902439185.1). Lineage (NCBI taxonomy): Eukaryota > Metazoa > Arthropoda > Insecta > Hemiptera > Aphididae > Cinara > Cinara cedri. The sequence goes on along the minus strand of CABPRJ010001478.1, from coordinate 39,252 downwards.
AGAAGCTGCTCCTCCTCATTTAATGGATCAACTTCCACAAGATGATGATATATTGGAAATTTATAGCACAGTTGATTACTACGCATTTCTGGTGTTTAAACGATTGACTAAACATGCTGAAAATTTGGTATTTATGCGTAAATATTTTATACTTATACACTTTTATATTAATTTGTTTATATATTATATTTTTACTAGAATAATCAAATGTCATCATATTATATGTGGAACTTGGTATGTGATAAAAATATTATAGACATTTCTATGTTATTTGATATCTGTTCAATTTATGGCCAAACGAAAAAAAAAGAATTGGAAAAAATATTTCTTGAATTGTTTTCAAGTCATCCATTATACACTGAACATTTAAAAACTTCAATTCAAATTACAATTAATGTTAGTTACATAAAAACTATTACAATATTTAATTTGTTTATTTGTTAATTATAAATTCCACTTGTTAGTGTTTATGCCAATTTCAAGAAAAAGTTCAACATGACCTTGGCTTCAAGCATGAAGATGACACACCTCGTAAAATTGTTACTTCTGCTGAAATTAATAAAGACATTCTTCCTGTTATTGAAGATATTATACTTTTTCTATTAGACACAGCATGTAGTATTTCAAATTTCTTGGAAATTTACCCAAAGGCTGCTATTATTTTCTATCAAGAACAACTACATATGCAGTATGTATAATAATTACATAATTTAATTTAAAACATATTTTTTTCTCTATATGGTTTGTTATTTTTTTTTCATACAATTTTATTCAGAATTGCTGCATTTTATCATAATATTAATCCTTTAATTTATGAAAAATTGAATGGTCTGAACAAAGTGGACCAATTCCAAGAAAAGTTACAAGCCTCAAGGATATTGCTTATGAAGATTGTCCAACAATGTTTAAGTTATCTAAATAATGATGTTATGACCAAGAAGTAAACATTTGTATTTATTTTTGTGACAAAAATGTATATATATTTATATTTTATTTAAAGGAAAGCAGTGAATCCAATAGAAGAGTATTTGGGAGTTTTAACTGAACTATTGAATTTTAGTGAATTTATTGCTGACTATAATGTTCTACATAACTTAACTAAGGATATAAAGAGATGTCAAAAAATCCACAAACAAGTGTAAGATTTATTAAAACAGTTACTTAAAAATATCTAATGAAACAAATCATATTTAGAGACTCAGCAAGATATGATTACTTATTAAAGTCTATAGAACTAATGTCTATCGCAAATAGAGAATTTGAACAAGTGGAATTAGAAAGCGAACAATTAGAGGTAATCATTAAAAAAAAAAAAATTTTTTTTACAATAATAATAATTCTAAACTAATAATTTTAGTTACAAACCAGTAGTAAAAATTTAGAAAATGCAACATTGCAGTCTCGTATAACTGAAATCAAAGAATTATTGCCTCAGTTAGGTGATGGATTTATCCAAGTTAGTTAATTTCTTTTGAATATTTTTTTATTTTTGTTCTGTTTAATTTTTTTGGTTTTGTTATATAGAAATGTTTAGAATATTATAATATGGATTCTGAAAAAGTTATAAATATGATTTTGGAAAAAAGTTTTCCACCAGAACTTACTCAGTATGATTTTGATCTCTCTTCACAATCCCTACATAATGTAAATGTATGTTATGAGGAAAATGCATCTGGTTATGATCCTTCATATAAAGGGTATTTATATTATTTTAAGATGAGTAAAATTAATTAATTAAATATATTATTTGATTTTTTAGTTCTAAGAAACTTAAAAAATTAAAAGCAGTTTTAGATGATAAATCATTCCGTAATGAAATGCGATCGTTTTACGAAAAGTATAATTATACCGAAGTTAGTTGTGTTGAATTAGAAACATATTATGAGGATGAATATGATGACACTTATGATAATGTTATTGAGTATAAGTTACCAGAACAATTAGACGAAAACCAGAAGAGAAGACCCGATGTTGTACCAAGAGTTTTGATGGAAAAAAAAACAGTAGAAGAAGAGGTTTCTGATGATGAACCACAATCACAACCAGTTATAAATTTTACACCATTCTGTGAAAATCCTGAAGTTATTCGAGAACGGCAAGCTAGAAAATATGCTGCAAAACAATTTAATAGAGGCAATCGAAATAGTAAGTATATTCATAGTAATTAATCATAAAACAAAATTGTTCAACATTCATACATGATTATGTTAGATCAACCCAAAGCATCCACTTCATCTAATGCATCTGAACCAAATAAATTGGAAAAACAACGAAAAAATGAGAATAAAAAGTTTCATGGGAATCATAACAGAAAAAATGCAAGTAAACAACAAAGAGGAATGTTTTGATTAAAAATAGTAACTTAGAGTAAAATTTGATGTGTTTGTATTTTATATTGAATTTATTTATTGGTTCATTAATCATAAGCGAATAAAACATTTTCAAGTACCTACATTTAGTTAAGATTTAGCAACTAAAATATTGGACTATCTTAATTAAATTTCAAATGTGTTAATATTTCATCCATAATTTAGTCAGATAATAGTTCAGTAACTGAATCAATAATTATTAATATATAGTATTTAGTTGGTTTTAATTTAGTAGCCCTGTATTAGTCTGAAGACTAAACACAATTTTGAAGAAAAACCTAGTAGGGTAGATAAATAAGAAAAAATCCTTAGGTAGGGGCAAAGAAAATCCTTCAAAGCTAATAAAAGCTCAAGCAGAACCTAATCAATCCAACTAACTTAGTTTTAAAAATAGTACTCCTGTAAGTACAACACAATGACCTATACAATCAGCTGATCTATATTAATTTAATAAAATAACATAGTTTAATAGGTATTACACTATTTCTATATATTTGTGCATATTATTGATGTATGTATTCCAAAAAAAAAAAATCCAACTTTGAATTTTTTTAAGATTAGTAACAAAAATGGTGTAGCTTGAGACTTATTTTCTTTTTGAATCCATGAATAAATAATAACCCCCAGCAATTTGTAAAATGTGTTTGTATGTGTATGGTTTAACCAGTAAACTCTGAACAATTACAGTGAACATTGTATTATTTATAATACATTAATGCATAGTATTATAAATAGTAAAAAAAAAAAAATATTAAATTTTTAACATAGTATTATTTATTATTAATTATTAATATTTTTATTACTTGTCAATAATCAATATTATAATTATTAAATTAGTGTGTCAAATATAAATAAAACATCCACTCCCATATATTTAACAATCTCATAAATAATTGTCTCTGAAAAAAGTGTTTTGTCATGAGCTTCTGTTTGTATTATAGATTTATAAATTATAAGTGTCAATACTAGTTTGATTTATATCATGATTATATTTACTATGCAAGTATGCAAAGAAAATGATAAGGTTTTTTTTGCAAATAATCGATATTACAATTAATTATTAAATATACTTAACAAATAGAATTATAGCAAGTTAAGTCAATATAAATATTAATATTGAAACATCCATATTAAATTAATTGATTATACTAATAGTATTAATTTTTTTTCATAGTGCCTATTTTTAAATGTAATCAGTTTAATGGTGGTTTTATATACAGCACCTTGTTCAGGAATTTGAGGATTTTACTCTTATTTGCATAGGAATCTTAGTATATTTTCTATATATTAGTAGAAATTGTATATTGTATTCAACCCTGTTTAAGAATAGGCCCATGGTCTGAAAATGTTTGATTGGTGACTTAAAATAAAAAATTAATTTAATTGTACAATTAATTATAGTTTAATTATTAGTTGGTAGTTATTAAAAAAAAAATTATGTTATCAATATTATATGTATTTTATACAATATTTAGAAACTTTTTTTTTTATTCAATTATTAAAGAATTATTAAATTCATAGAGCTAAAAGTTAATAAACTTGTAATTTTAGATTCTGAGCAAACCAAATAATGTATTGGTTTGATAATGATGTTTTTTTTTTTATACTATATACAAAGTTTTATCAAGTTAGTACTTAAAAGGTAATTTTTGATTTTCCAAGTGGTTTTCATAATAATTGTAAAAAGCCCGAAAGTTTAATATAATAATAATTTATTATTTTCAATTTTTTTTTTTTTTTGTTGTAATTCAGTTAAAAATGTTCATAGAAACAAGAAATTTGGACTAATTTTGAATTGTCATTTAATAATATTATTGTTAATTTTAAAACTTTTTTAATCATTAGCCTATCATAATTATTATTTTTAATAAAATAAAATAGGTACTGTCTATTAAGTTATCCTATAGTGTCTTCACTAAGTATACAATGGCCAACCTGCTGGAAGTGATTTTTATATGTATAAGACCAAATTAAATCAAGTTAATCAAATTATCAAATATTCAGTTTTACTTATTTAAAACTATGCAAGCGCAGCCAAACTATAAAAAAAAGAGGTGGTACTGCTGATGAGTTTGTCACTTTTTAAGATAGAAAGCTGTGGAAGTACGATGTATAAAGTTATTTAATTGAAATCTGTTACCAATGATAATCTCAAGTTTGGTTATACATGTTTTATAAAGCCCTAATTTTTATGTTTTATCTTAAACAGCATCTAAAAAATACAAAATCTGCAAAATGTTTTGAAAATTTTACCACGTTTAGGGAAGCTTAATTGAATTATTTTGTAAATATATCAAGACTCAAAAATACTTTTTTACCAATTTAAATCAAAACTTAAAATGAAACTGTTGATGCTATATTAAACTTTCCTAGGTCTTTTCTAATAATTATGAAAATGGAGTTGACTTACTCAAAACCTAGATCCAAAATGCAACAAAAAAGTAAACATATATAAATGACCTTTCTAATGTACTAAAAGAAAACCTGTACATCATTTTATATCGCTGTAAATTTGTGCTATGAATTTTTTAGTTACCTTTTACAGAGAAATACATTACATACAAGAAATACATTTTTATTTTATTTATATATATATATTTAGAATATTAGTATCCAATTTAGATTTTGAACATAATCACTGGGTAATAAATTAATAAAAATAAAATTGCTACATAGATAACATTTAACCAATGAAATCTATGAGAATTACTAAAATAATATTGTAAAAAAAGCTGTTGAAAATCTCACATTTGATAATGGTTGTCTATTAGGAATCTATAATTTGTGGGCAAGTCCAATTGATTGAACTGAATAGATGAATCACCAATGGTGCTAGTTATAGCAGTGTTGGGAAAGTGCCTTTTAAAAAAGAATTAGCTCCTCTTTCATAAAATGAACTCGTTTCTCAGTCATTTTTTTTTTATGAATACAGATATTATATATTAATAAAAAAAAAAGACATTGTTGTAGATGTAAAATTGGGAAATTAGAATAACTAAAATTGGAAACTATTATTACTTTTTAGAATCTACACGTTTAAAATCCCAATAAATTTAATAACATTAATTTCTTGGTTCCTATCCTAAAAAATGAAAAACAAAAAAACATAATACTTTAAAAAAAATGTATTATAAATTTACTCGTAATTCATAATACAATACTTCATTAATTATAAAAAAAAATTATTACACGGATATTTTGTTTTCTTTAAAGACTAATTTTTCAAATAAAGCATCACTTAACTCGTGTCTTTTTATACAGTCATGACATGAAATCATGAAGTATGATACCAACACTAAACAATTTCTGAACAATATCACTAAAATACTGTTTCATTTTTTGTTTTTTTAATAGAAGGAATTGAAAATTGCGTTCATGTTCCACATAAATAAGGACTCTTTCAGGTTTCTCACCCCTATATTTAAAAAGGAACGCATTAATTCCCAATATCGAGTAATAGAGAAAATAATATTGGTTATTGGTTATAATGGCTATAGCACCATCACATGTTCCAAAGAGAAAATAATATTACCTCAATTGAGTATGAACAATTCTATTTTAATTGACTAATCTGAATGATTAAATATTATTCATAATTAGTGATTATCAGTATAAAAAAAAAATCAATTTTAAATCTCTTGCCACAGTTGACAATTATTTCATACTTTCTATTATACAATTTTAAGTTGTAATGTTGGCACACAATAGGAGATGGAAAATAATATACTTTCAAAAAAATATTAATAATAAAAATACTGACATTGCATGCGGATGGGCCATTGTAGATGAGAAGTTGAGAAGGGAAAATTGAATGTATATCTGTATAGAACAATTAACCAGTGCTAATGAAAAATGATTCTGCGCGGAGTTCAGTTATACATGTTGTAAAAGGCTATGATATTTACGATTTTAAAATAATACATTTTCCATTTTCTTCTAATTTATTATGAAAATGGTAGGGAAAATAAAACAAAAATAACATCTTTAAAGTACCACCCCAGTCAGATTTCCTTTTAGAAAAAGTGTTTAACTTGGAAATCGGAGTAATATTTCTGGTAAAAGTTTTTACAGATAAAAATTAAAAATTAAATATTGCAAAACAATATATTCCTCACATAACTCAGAATCTAAAATACTACACTTGCATTAAATTTAAACATTAATTTTGAACTAACAGTTAGTACAAAATTAACTTTGAGATTGTAAGTGGAGCAAGAAATCTATTTTTTTTTACAATGATGTTTATTTTTTTTTCTTAGACAACTTTTCTACCAGCAATTATGAACTTATTTTGCAATGATAGCACTTTTTTTAAAAGGAAATCTGACTGAGGAGGTACTTTAGGAAGTTTATTTTTTATTTTCTTGGGAGTTTTTCCAATAAATGGGAGAAATGGGTAAATAGGTATAATATTAGACAAATATTATTAGAAACAATATTTTAACCTATATTTAACCATAATATATATATATATATTGTTGACAAAGCAACACTATCAACTGAACTCTGCTCAGAATCATTTTTTTGTTAGCAATGGTTAATCAGTGTACAGAAATACATTAAATTGTTGCTGCATCCATCCCCATTATTCTAGAATAGCTTAAAATGATTTTTCATATTATCATAATTATGCTGATAATAAAGTGAAAATCCATTATTATTAGTTATTAGTTGTATGTTAAACTTGTGATAATATTATCTTATCATTGACAACATTCAGTCAATTAGAATTTTCCATGATTATCATCAATGATATTCAAAAATAAGTATTTGTACTCATTTTTGAAGATTTATATAAATTGAATTATTACATCTCACCAATGAGTGAGATAAAGCTTTTGATGTCATGTTACTTTTTCAGAACAATGCATCAGGTATATAATTATTTAAATAAAAATGACAATTGTATTATATATCCTTTCTAAAGAATTTCATGATCAATTCAGTATACATGATTGATGTTTATTTGTTAATTTGTGTGATATACATACTACAGTAAAGCTTTTGGTATAATAAACCTATAATGTAACAGATTATGTTAATGAAAAAATGAAATGATGTAAAAAAAAATTACTAATTAAAAATTTATCTATTGTTAACATTTTTAAACCAAGAAGAAGACATCCATCACAAATAAGCTAAATTAAAAGTAGAAAATTATAATTTTTGTTTAAAAGTCTGATTATATTAGGTTTTCAAGTGGTGGATTAATCACAATCCATCTTATCAACAAATCCATCAATTATCGACTGGTCAAAATCTGCATTGCTAATATCATCTTTTGTCAAAGTATTGTTGATATCATCTTTCATTGAAGTATTTGCTTGAGCTTTAAAAGAATCAAAATATGAATTACACATACAAATTAATGTAATAAATTTAAAATAACTTACAAATATTAGGAATCAAATCATCATTACTATGACCTTTCACTTTTTGACTTTCTTCGAAGAATTGGTTTGGGTGATTAATAGCCGTTGCAGAAGGTAATGCACCATGTTTTGCTTCAAAATACTTCGTGCAAGCAATTTGATAATGTCCATTTTGAGAAAGATTTAGAATATCTTGTATACCTAGATAAAATATAATAATTTAGTTTTAAAATTATTTAATCATTTATTTATATAAACAACTAATAATATTTATTACATTGAGCTGAAATATTAGAAAACTCCAGTAATTGTTTTAATGCTTGACTACTAGTATGTTTATAAGGACAACCATGATATTCATCAAAACCTACAGCACCCATAATAATTTTCATACAGCTGTATGGTGTATAGTTTGTTTTTCTTCCTTCTTTACCATAATTATGTCTAATATTGTAACTATATTGTTTATCAAACTAAAAAAAAAAAAGAAAAACATATTTATTATAACTAAATACACAAATATAGGTTAGGGAAATGTATGAATTATAATATTATTTAAAAGGAAAAAATGACTAACTAAATTTTTTTTGTTATGTCATATGAATTTGAATAAATAAATTAATGTGGATTATTTTAGTACATATTATTTTCTTAAATTGAACTAATAGTAATAAATTGTTAATATAATCTAAATTCTTTTGATAGTTTGAACAAACAATTTGAAGCAAAATAAAAATTTAACAACATTTTTAATTAAATTATTTATTTAATTTATAATTTGAATATGATTTCTTTATAAATAATTTATAATTTACATAAAATAAAAACTGTATAAATAAACTATTGTGTGTTAAATATTCACACATTTATGGTGAAATAGTGGCAGTCACTTTATATGGAAAGACACATTACCTTAGCAAAGTACACTTTGCTGATATGTTACATTGGCCATAGCATTATATACATTTATTATATGAACTGCTAAAAAAATAAAACGAATATTCACCTTATCTACATCAATTTTTTTTGTAAATTCTGATCTCCAAAATGTTAAAGCTTGTTCTAATGACAGACCAGCACCTTTCAAAAATAAACCATACTGTTGACGAGCTTGATGTTTTAAATGATGTTCACTTCTTAAAACTACATGTAAACGTTTCATACATAGTGGAAAAGAATCTTTTGATGCCTAAATAAAAATAAAAGCAAAACAGTTTTTACTCAAATATACTTAACACTTCGAACATTCTCTTCACTTAAATTATAAACCAAAATCATTCAGCTGCTTTGAAAATGGTATAACTTTTATGAATCAAAATTTGAAATTAGAACACATCAAAAATTATTATACTGTGCTTAACTTTTTTTTTTGTTGACCACTAAGACAATTTTATTGAAGTCCATTGACTTTGTGTTAAATTTCCAAGCATTTCTGCTCATAAAAAACATTTTATTCACAAAAAAAGCTAAATAAAACTAAAACATTTTAAATCACTATAAATAAATCAAATATTGCCAGAATATTATTATTTTTTCACATCCTAAAAAGAGTAATATAAGTATTATGTGAATTTTAGGTCTACACATTTTTTTAACCTAATTAGAACAAAAAAAAAAAAAAAAAAATTAAAAAAATAAAATGGAAAATAATAGAAACAGTTATTAACCTTTTTCAGTTTCTCCAAATTATTTTATTATCCATAATATTTTTCCAAATATGACACATATTTATATAATATTCAGCTGACAAAATTTAATATAAACTTACATGATCAATATTATTTATAGATAATGTGGACATATTTTCTGAAACTGAGTAATTTTTTCCAATATATGACTGATGTAAATATTTGATAAAAGCTCCAAATCTTTCATCATCACATATTAAATTGAATTTTTGAAAACATTTCTAAAAACAAATATTTATATCATTGCACTGTTATAATAATTTTGAAATAAATAGTATATACTAAATACAAACATAATTTAAACACAAATATGGTTGTTAAGTTATAACTAAGTTGCTTATATTAATATTTACATGCAAATTAAAAAATTTAACTGACCATTAATTCTTGAGAAAGTTCTGACCTAAATGTTTGACAAATACCAGAAATAACATCAGTTTGTAAGACATAAGCAAATCCATCACAAAGGAATACTTTTCTATTACGAACTAAATCCAAAACTTGCATCCAACGAACTTTAAAATAATCACTATTATTTTCAGTTGTAGTAAATGAATTCATATTTTCAGTCATAAATTTATGTTCTTCTTCATTAACCTATATGGATATTAAGATGGTCCTTATTTTGCTAATTTCCAATTTCCTTAGGGACACCATCTTGTGCCATATAATAATAATTAATACTTAGGTGCATGACGTTTTTATATATAATATCAAAAATATTGCATGAAATCAATGAAAATAGAGTACAAAGGAATAAAAAATAGAATTTAAATTTTATTTAGAATTGATTTTTCAAAAAAAAAAAAAAACACAAAGGATCTATTTTAATCCTAAGAACTTAATATCTTTTTTGATACTTTACATGGGAATATGTTTTTTGAAGAAAAGATATTGCTTATTATTACATCTAAGCTATTTATATTTGAGAGACATATACATTAAGTTTTACAAGAATTTCTGGAGGCCAAAAATAAATTCCAATTGTCAAGTTTTTTGTGTGATGAAGATCTGAGTTATTATGAGTTGCAACTCAACTATACTTTATTATAATATTATTAGCTTAACTATTTTAATATAGAAATAGTTGGTTAATTTAATAAAGAAATGATAGTTTCAGTTGATTGTATAATTGAACAATCTAAATCCCAATGTATGTTATATCAAAAAAAACATTAATATCTCAGGATTAAAATAGATTCTTTGTTTTTTTTTATTAAAACAAAACTCATTCTAACAAATCTAGTAGTGGTTAAATGATTTTATCATGGAGAGGAGGGATAAGAACAATTTGATCATTTTTAAGACAAGTTATTGTTTATATCATTTTTTTTTTTTATAACTATGAAGATGTAATATAATATACAATGCTATTTAAACATGATCACTCTTTTTTTATATTTATATCATGCATAAATTCAAATTCTGATTTTTGGAATTATTAAGTGCATTGAAGACAATATTTTTGTATACTTTTTACAACATTTAAAGAGTATCATCCCGTGACAACAATAATTTTGGTTTTTTAAATGAGAACTAACATGTTTTGATTAAAATTATTAATATGATGATTTTTTGAACATTTTGACACTTTGTAAACAAAATTTGAATGAAAAGTTTTTGAGTTATTCTGCTTTAAATACTAAGGATCATAGTATTTTGTAGGGATTGTATATCAACTGATTTAATGTATATTTTTCAGTGATGCTCATATAGGGAATACTACACATATCACAGGTATACTGCATATACTCTAAAAAAGTTTTGATAATCAAAATAGTTAAATAAAAATGTAAAATAAACAAACTTGTCATGTTGTACTATATATTTATCAGTGCCTGTTCATATCATCTTATATCACTTAAACCATAATATTACATACTTTATTTATTTCGATAATTATAACTAAAAATTGGCAATTATTAATTTATTTATTTTTAATTTTTGGTTTTTTTTTTTTTTTTTTAGATATTTTAATTTAATTTTTATAAATTTACATTTATTTCTCTTTAAACAGTACACAATAACAAATATAAAAAACTTGATGTAACACAGAATGTTATAGTATACTTTTAAAAAAATTGATGGGAACAGCACTGATAATTTCTTATATTTAATTGTGCAGTTATTATACTTAGTATTTAAAGTAAATAATTCAGAAACATGTGATTTAAATTTTATATAATTATTTCAATACAGGATTTACCCAATTACAAGTTTTAATACAAACAAAATATTATACATAACATGTAAAAGAACATTTAGTCCAATAGTTGATGGATCATTATTTATTAAACTTTTGATTAAAATATGAGTTAACATTTTGAGAAAGACCATTTGATTAACAATTTGAATTGAAATATGTAGGTTACCATTTGAAAATAAAATTTGATATCAATGTGGGTTATTTTTGAAGTGTTATAAAAAATTTAAGTATTTAAAAATATCATTTTCACTTAAAAATTCCAAACATCAGAATTTGAATTTATGAATAATTTAACAATAAAATTAGGATAAACATTGAGTATGATTAAAAAATTACCCTGTATATTATTATACATTTTTAAAAAAAGTGACTTAAGGGATAAAGATATGTCCCCTTCATTATCCCTCATCCCCATTGACTGCCTCTAAAATGATCTGTGGTCGTTTATACATTATATTCATAACACAATTTTTTTTTTATTAGGTATTAAAACTGTAAGTCTCCACAATATATTATTTTGAGAATATTTTTATTTGTATTATGGTATAAGTGGGTTGTCCCAAAGGAAATTTTGAAATTGGCAAAATTAGGACAACTCTAATGTATATCAATAATATATATTATTTATAAATAACTGAAAAAATAAATTAATATGAATAAGTTAATATTTTTACCTTACTGAGTTATAAAATCATTTATTATTGTTAAAATATGGATGCTAAAAACAAAACATATTGAAATGTTGTCAAAGATTACAGTAATAAGAAATATTATGTTTATTCAATGTTGTTTTAATTTATTATTCCAATATATGTATTTAATTATTATTATAAATATAAAACATAATTAATATTACTTACTGCAGAATAATTAGTATTATTGGATGATAAAAATTGTAATTTATCAGTTTTTGAAAGTAATGACCAACGTAATTTAAATAAATCTAATTCTCTGGATATAAACCATTTACGCAATTCATCATTTTTACAATAAATTAGTCTAAGAATAAAATGGGAACATACATCTCTTTTTCTTGCTAGACAATTTTCTTCATAGTCTTTATATTTTCCACCGTTGACCTGTATACAAAAAGGTATGCATATTCAATATTATATCATTACATATATATTGATTAAAAACTAAATGTTTGAAATTCAATTAAGATAACTTAATTGTTAAAAAAAATGATTTATAGTGGGAATCTATAAACTGTATATAACATACCAATTTATACATATGATTTAATCCTTCTTTCTTCAGTTCTTGAACTGCTAATTTAGTATATTCTTCATAATTATTTGTATTTCCTTTCAAACTTAATTGTTCTAATATTTGTAAAACTAAAAAATAATATAAAATTTACAAAAAAAAAAAAGCTGATATTGGGGCTGGGGCTGGGTGTAGCCACTGTTGTAGGTGGGAATTTAGATTGGATACATAATTATTTAATATATATCTGTACACATAAATGAACCATTGCTATCGAAAAACAATTGAAAGTTAAGTTAGGTAAGACATATTTTGAAATGTCATAATTTTCATGATTTTCATAAAAATTTGATCTTAAAAATGATTATGGAAAAAAAAAAACTAAGGCATTAAATTCAAATTTGTTTTTTAAATTACTAAATGCAACTTATTAAGAACCTTGTGTTAAATTTTTAAGTATTTCTTCAAGTCATATAATTTTAATAACACATACCTACCAAATAAAAACACGAAAATATCAAATACCTAAAATCAATCTAAAATTAGTTAGAATGGTATGAAAATTTGACCATGTTTAGAAAAGGCCAATATGAGTATTTTGTAGAAAATACAAGTATCTATATTAATTTATGACCAAATAAAAACAATAAAAACAGGAAAATATATGGAAAATCAAACGACTTTCTTGTTTACAAATCATACAAAATTTTCTTTCAGAAAATATGCTATTCTTGAAATTTGGACTAAAATTTTTAATAATGAAATTGTTATGCTGTAATTTGAAAAATTATATATTCTTCTTTTTTGGGTTTTCCCAATTATTATGAAAATTACTTTCTTTGTCTGTGTTTTGATAATAAATGGAGACAAATCAAAAACATGAAAACTGTAACGCTGCAGTGCTGTAAATATTTGCATTTACCTATAATTTTCTTTCAGGTTTTTCATAATTATTTTGAAAACTCCTGGGAAAATCAAGACCATTCTAATTTTACCAACTAGACAAAAATTTCTTTCAGAAAAGGTACTACACTCTATACATCAAAGAAAAATGTCTTTTTAAAAAATTGTTTAGATATAAAAAAAAAATTTTAAAAAATCGACATTATAGTAAAACAAATAAATCCCTCCTTACGTTCCAAATCTAAAACTGGGCGGTATTTTTAATTCTTTGAATAATATAATATTACCTAATTTGTATTTTCTTACCTTTTAGTCTTTCAATAGCCCATTCTTCAAACTCATCCAAATTGACATCAATATCAGGGATTTCACGATAAAGTTGTAAGTCATGAATGTATAAGGATTTCTCAGATTTATCTGTAGGTAAAGATTTTCTACTTGGTGTAAAATTCATTTTAATTTATATACCTATTCATTAAAAAAAAAAAAAAAAAGAAATAAATCATATAAATTTATCAATGATTTTTAAACAATATACTATACAACATAAATAATCTATAAACTATAAACTGAGTTTTTAAAGTTTTGATTACAACTATTGATGGCACTATGCAAAATGCAGATTTAAAAAAAAAAACGAGAAAAAGATGCAATTTTACGGTTATAATTTATAAAAAACCAAGATACTTACGAAACTGATTCGAATAGGATTTAATGTTGCTTTTGATGCCGAACTATAAGAAAAATCAGAACTTCTATAAATATTAACAAATACTGAAAATCATATCATGATATGAAGCAAATAGTGTAGAAACACGTATGAACAATTTGGTATTATGAATTATGATGCATAACATATAGCACTTTTGTTCATGAATATTGTTTATTAAATAATAAACAATGAAAATGGCGCGAACATGGAATGGAATAGGTTCCATTATCAATTTTTGATAAAAAAAAAAAAAGCAACACAGTGATTCTCAAAACCAGATAATGGGGAAATACTTCACTAAAAGTGATTTCTATAATATATGTGCATAGACTATTGCACCTAGAGCAGGTCATAATAGAGCACGAATAATTGATCAGTTCAGTTGAATATTGAATCATGAATCTTGTGGAATATAATTTTTACAATTATCAATTATTTTCCCTCTGATAACGATTTATACCACGTTTTAGGTCTTTATAGTTAATTAAAAGTATTAAAAAACTATTAAACTATATTGTAATAGTAATATAGTATTTTATATAATATTATGAATTCAAATTATAAAAATGAATATATTATATGTGTATAGAACACTTGCCCTCCGTTCGGCTTTTCCCGTGCCAATTTTTTATTATTTTAGATTCGGAGTGGAGCGAAGAAGCTTGTGGTTTTAAAAAGATGTTTTTTTTTATTTATTCATCTGAGGGTAACTGTGAGAGGAAGTCGGCGTGGGGAGGTACTTTGAGGAGGTCATTTTTCGATTTACTCAAGAATTTTCTCATCAAATTTGAAAAACCGAAAGAAAACGGGAAAATGTACGAAATATATTACTAAAATATTACAATTTTATTTTTCCTGTGCACAACTTTTCTATCTGCAATTTTGCTCCAACTTTTAATGATAGCAATGTTTCTAAGAGGAAATTTCATTAGGAAGGTACTTTAGAGAGTTCATTTTTCGATTTTCTCAGCAAATGTGAAAAACTGAGAAAAAACATGGAAAAACCGGAGAAATCGGTAAAACATTCAACAAATATTATTAAAGAAAATATAATATATAGCTTATTTAATTATTTTATTATAATATGGCATATTATGTATTGTTGACAAAACATCACTATCAATTGAACTCCGATCAGAATCGTTTTTTCGTTAGCAATAGTTTATCGTTGCTAACTAAATTAATTGTAATTAAATTACCGTTTATATCCTACCTTCTCAATTTTCCACCTACATCAGTGGCTGCACTCGTCCCCATTATCTTTTTACCTTTTTTCTACTATTGTTTTGCCCGTATCAGTATATCGAATGGAAAAAAATAGGTTGGGTAATCCGGTGGACTAAAAGTGTTCTAGTGTGTCTTACATTTTTTCATCCATGTTACCATAGATACTCGTAAACTACAATATAACATATTATTAAATTATATTATAACCACTATAAAAAGCTAAAATTATGAGAACATAATAGTATATCCAAGTGTTATAATGTATCGAAAATTCATAGATTTAAAGACGTTTACGTGTTTTTACTTTTCACTTACCCGCCAGTACAGTACATAGTTTTGTGTTTTTTCTTCGTCTATGTTACCAAGCCCATCTTATTTCAAACCAATAATAGACCGTCAGACAGTCAAACAGACTCTTTATTTTAAGTTATCATAGTTGTTATGGAATTTTAGATTCTGAGTGGAACGGGAAATGTATTGGTTCTAAAATGATGTTTATTTTTTTATGTGAACATTAATTCTATCAGATAGCATACTCCGATTATTAAGTATAGTACCTTTTCTGAAAGGAAATTTTCTCTGGGTGGTACTTTAAAGAGGACATTTTCTGAAAGTCTCATTAATATTCAAGATAATGAGGAAAATCTCGGTCTTTGGGTTAAAAAAATTGAAAGATTAAAAATAAGGTTGTCATTGGCAATCGTTTTTATTTATTTTCTGTTATTGTTAAGTTTTTATTATTTTAATCTTTTTTAAACAATCATTGTTGTCACGGAATGCTGATCTATTACTATAAGCCAAACTTTTATTACGCGTCCTAGTTGTTGACGACTATTGTCTTTTTCTCTATGTCATAAGCCGCTGCGAGTATTCATCGCTAGATTATCGTTCGTATAGCTGTGATGATCTGGCATTTTGTTTTGTAAAATGAAGTGAACGTTGGCGCTACATTCCTTCGAGCGTGCTCATGAGTTTCTGTCTTTATTTCTAGCAAAGCGCTGAAAACGTTCGGCGCTGGAATCTCTAGCCTTCGAATGCGACGCGAACTCTCTAACTTACGAGGCGATCTGAATTTTCAAAAGATTCTCCAATTCAAAATATTTTTTTCAGGTAAAAATATTTATAAACCTAATTATTGTATTTTTCTTGAGGATCCTTATTTTTTTCTAGTAATAAATATAGCCTATGTTAATGTGGGGATAATGTAGCATTCTAATGGCGAAAGAATTTTTGAAATCGGTCCAGTAGTTTTTGAGTTTATTCGTTGCAAACATCCAAATCTTTCCTCTTTATAATATTATAATTATAGATATAGATAGGCACATCTTACATGATAACAGTTTAATATGAACTTGATTATGATACATTGCAATTTTACCTATTTACCATAGATAATAAAATGCCTCTACTCTTATATTATCCTATCTTTTCTTGAATATGCTCCTATAATCTGGGATAATAATTACATTGGTCACAATAACCAACTTAAAAAAATTTAAAAATAAAATAAAATGCTTCGCTTGCTACAAATGCTTCAAATGTAATATTGATAGAACTCTTCACACTGGTTATGAAAATATTCTAGGAATCTTAAAAATGGATTCTTTAAAAGCACGTAGAATTTCTTAAAATAACTCCTTTTTCTCTAAACTACTAAATTAATGATTCGTTCATACTAAGTCTGATAAATGTAAAAATACCTCGCCATAATACTTGAAATAATCAATTATTTTATAATTATTTGGTTTCCCAAAACTACATTTTAAACCACCCAATCAATATTTGAATGTCTTATGGTAACAATTTTGATAGATTTAATCTATTTAAATAAATTATGTTCCTAACATTTGTATAAACTTGTATTTTATTGTTTATGTCTGTAATCTGTACATTTATATATTAGATATGCATATGGTTATTGTACACATTAGTCTAGTTATTCTTATATACTGAAAAGTGTTAACTTTTGTTTAAGCTCATTAATGTTAAAATTTATACTTAATTCACAGTTGTCACTATTATAATATATACTTGAAATTGGACAATTTGTCTGTAAATAATAAATAAATGTAAAACTAGTAAGGCACTATCTTTTGATGATTATTAATTATTAAATAAAAATACTTGAGTGAGAACTGTGAACCCGAATATTTATTTATTGCATATCACGAACATATAAATTATTGTATTACTAAATGGTAAATAATAATTACTAATTACTATATTTTACTTCTGTAAGCTTTAGGTTACTTGAGCAATATTATATTTATTAATGCAGTTATACTATTTATCACCTAGAGAGCGTCGTATGCCGGTTTGAATCTAATATATGTTTTGAGCTTCGCATTATCACGGTTCGTTTCGCAATCAAATTTTCTATAGCCGTGGTAGGTTTATAGGTATAATCTATAAACCTTGGAACGTACAACTCGTAGAATAAGAATATAACAACTGTTAGTATTTATGTTTCAAGTTTGAAGTTTAGACATATTTATTAACGTTTTGTTCGTCTTTCAACTATACACAGTGGACGGTCAGTAAAACTTAAAATTATTGATTTAGATATTTTCAAAATTTAATTTTAATTAAGATTATGTATAGGATTTATTATTTATAATTATTGTGATTATGGTACTGCTACGTTTGATAGAAATGGAATAATGGGGTGTGCTACTCAGAAATAGGCTATCATTACACATACAGCCTATAATATAGGTATTTAAAAAAAATGTTTAGACACAGGTAATAAAATTAGATAGATACTGAATAAGATCCACTTTAAATGAAGTTAGATTAGTAACTTAATTATTATAATAAGTAACATTTTTCTTTCTGCATAAGAAAACTATAGGGAAAATCAAAATATGATCAATTCAAAATTCCAATAAGTATCAATCAATCTGTGATCAAACTAGATAAATATTTCCTCAAAAAAACAAACTTAAATTTAAATTACTCTATACTTTCTTTGTTTTATTTACTAATCGGAATTTAAAATAAAAAAATAAAAATACTATAATTTGTCTACTAAACTGAAGTATGATTTTGCATTAGATAACAAATTACAACACTATTCAGATCATGTGAATTGATAAGGAACACCATAAATTAATTAATTTAAAAATGTGGTAAATTTAGTATATGATGTTATAATTTATAAATTAGACATATATTATACTATAATTTTTTTTATTTATAATAAATTTACTATTTGAGAATTTATCTAAAACAACTTGGTTTTTTTTCTTTTTATAATACACCATTTGTTAATAAAATGGCATTACAGTAATGTTTGCTGTTTATCGTAATACTATCAATCAACATAACAAAGATGTGCAATAGTAGTAATAATATTCAGGATCGTATAGACTTAAAACAAAAATCAACAAAAAAAATTTTTTTTAAAATTAAAGATAATATTTACTATGTATATTTCACAGGACCATTTTTTGAGATATTTATTTCTCAGATTATCTATTTATATTTAAATTAATATTTTATTTAATTTAGTGAAGTAATTTTTGTTTTTGGTCTATTAGATCCCGAGTACTATTGAAATTTGGAAGAGCAAAGCAATTTTCGCTATACTCCCTCTTTTTGTTAACAACCTAAAAGGCTGGTTGGCAGTAATTTTCCACTCCTGACACTTCACCGCTTTCCTTTTTAGTTCACAATACGATCTGCAGTCCATATCTTTTACTATTTGATGAATGTAGTCCAGTGATGATCACTCTCTGCTATTATTCCCCTGAATGGCACCTTCTATTATTATACTAAGTAGACTGTTATGACGCAGCGTGTGACCAATTGAATTGATTCTTCTTGTTTTTAAGGTTTTCAGGAAGCTTGTTTCTCCAGCTTTTAGAGAAACATCATCATTTGCTATGTCTAGTTTTTTTTAAGCAGTCTCCTGTATTATCATGTCTCAAACAATAGTCATATTTTTTCAGTTTTATTTGCGGTCCATGTCTCATGTAAAACATGCTCTAAACATAAGCCTTTAGTAGGTTTTTCTTCACTTTTACATCAATGTTTCTAGACATAAATGTGTTTCTTACTTTGAAATGCACATTTTAAGGCTGTTTTCACCAACTTAATAAACGAAGTTAATCAGATTTTAAAACTCATTAGTCAAAGAAACGTTAGATAGCCGAAACGTTGAGTTTCACTGGGGGAATTTAACTATAAACCGAATTTGTAAGATAACCGACCATTTTTGCTTTGTTATCGGTTATAAACTCGTAATATTTAATTACGTAATTTCCGAAGTGTAGTTACATACTCGCATTGTATTTTTTGGACTTATTTTGTCATTATTTGAAGTATTCTGTTAACTGTTATGTTTTCTCGAGTCCAAGTGCATGCATTTGCACTAGTTTTAGAGGATGATTTTGAAGAAATTTTCATAATCCACCGTCCAAGATTTATCAGGGAGAGAACAAATGACTTTCATAAGCTTGATGAAAGAGATTTCGTTATTAGGTACAGATTGCCGAAGAAAAGATCATCTCGAGTATCGTAGTGACAAGTAATTACTAATTAGTAGTGAATAGTGAAAGGTTTATCATGAACTAGTGTGTATTTAGTTTAATTTTATATAATTTTGTAGAACCAACAAAACTGGACTATAAAGTAACTTAAAATTATTAATTAATTAAACTCGTCATCACATTATCAGTGATTATCAGTCTGCTATCTACTAAATAATTGTAGTTTAATAATATATAACCTAGGTATATCGAAAACCGTTTTTATTAAAAATTTAGTTATTGTGATGAAACGCAATCTTTCAATTACGATAACTGTAGTTTCCCGTAAACGGAGTTTATCGGTTTTTTGTAAGAACGTGCCTAGTTTATTTTACCATAGGACCATGGACACTAGAGAGTAGAGACACTTAAGTGTTTATAAATATGTATGTCATTTAGTGATGCAGTTTTGAGTAACCTGGTTACTAGTTTAGTGAACAAACTGTTTTGGCGACATGGTTTACTGTAATTGTTTGATAACCGAATGTACTTTTTAGCAACCCAGTTGACGGAATCAGCAAACAATTCAGAACTACGTTTACTGTTTTCGGTTACTAATAATCTACTGATAAGGACTATCATTCAACCATTCCATCTACTTTATGTAACAAAAAATATACAGTAAACAAAACGTTTTGGCGAGTAAAAAACAGTGCAGCAAACTGTTTACTGAAAATTGCATCGCCAAAACGTTTTATGTCTAACCGGTCTCCGCGATAAGCACGTAGCACAACAACCAGGACGCCATGGCCCGCGTCCCCACACTCATCTTGACTTATAATAGTATGATCACTGAAGATTGAATAACGAATAGTGAATGCAACGGCGCACGAGGTTCGAACGAGCCCGTTGTCGGGAGTCCGAACTCCTGATAACCCCTGATAATGTCACCGCTGTACTGTAGAGACGCACACATAATCGCCATTTTCACTATTGACTGACAAATACTTGACACAAACACACACACACACACACACACACGGAGTTCGCCGTTGATGTTGTTTCCGGATTTCTAAAAGTAAGTAAATTTTATTAATTAATGTCTACCTATCCTCAGAGTTTAACCACTTACCCATTGGTAATGGGTTACTATCTTTTTTCCTTCTCACGTTTACAAATTCAATTTTAATGATTCCTCTTTTTCTACTTTCCATACAAAAGTGTGTATTTGTGATTTATCCCATGTCTTCAACTGTCCCTCGTTATTTGCTGAACGCCATATTTTACGTGTCTTTCTTACCTCTTTAAATATTCCTTTTAATCTTCCTGTTATTCTGAGTTCTAATTCTGAATATATTATTAAAATAATTATCTTTTGTCTTAGTGGCTGGCTTCGTCATTTTCTTCTTTAATATTATTAATTTTTTCTTAAACTGTATCTGCTACTATTGTAAATTATAATTTATTGTCGGGCTGAATAGTTTTACAATGCTAAATTCCTGTGGTAATACTCACATGTCCACAAGCCGCCAGAATGGCATTATGTCATGCGTTGTCATAGGGGACCGAGGGAATCTTAACTACTTATTATTATTTATTATAAATTTAACCTTAGGTATAGAGTCAGTTGGGGTAAATGTGAATAATCTAATCTCAGGGAATTGTAAATAAATTAGTTAACTTTTGCGAAATAATTGAAACTGAGAATTTTTTCTGAATGTTGATAAATGGCCAAACTAATTTTGTTTGCCTGTGGTCAGTAGGCCCTTTCGATTGATCCGTATAAATATCCTGTATGTCTTTGCATACACATGGCCCTGATACATGTTTCTAGGGTGTATTCGCTCATGTCTCAGATGTTTAAAAGGCTTATAATCACTTGGCTTGCAATACTAAAACAATAAGTATTTGGATGTTTCATCAACAAAATATCTATAGCAAGATAAGAGTTATTTACGCCCACTAAAATGGTATACAGATTTTAATTTTACCTAAATGTTCTTTTTCAATATAACATATATTTGTATTATATAAGTAATAGTAAAACCATTATACAGGGGATTACTACAAATTTATAAGAGTTATAATGAATTTTAAAAATCAAATCAAATAAAAAATGCCTACATATACCTAGGTAAACTATGTTATATCATGGCTATATCTATACGATTATACTCAATAGCTGTGTTTAAGATAGTAAAATATAAAATGTAATTTGTATCAAATAAATAAATTTATTACTTTATTTTTCTGATAAGTAGGTAAAATAAATTAATATGATAACACAAAATATTTTCACTGAATTATGTTATCCAAGTCTTCTTTTTGTGAGCTTGGATAGTTATTAAAGTACCAATAAATTTGATCTCGATTTTAGTTATAACATTTCTCATTAAACCTATGTATTCATGTAAATACTTATAGTCTTGTTATAATTGTAAGAATATAATTTTTAAATTTTATTTATAATGTTTTGTTACCTAATTTATTTAATGAATTTAAAATAATTTACATTAATATGAATTAAAGTATTAATCCATTCAACAAGCAATTCTGTAACTTGATATGTAACCATTTTCATTGCTAGTAGAATTAAAATATAAAATACATTGATCTTACTGAAAAAAGGAAGTTTTACTTAGTTTTTTTTTCCTTATTATTGAAACAATATTACATTACATTATAATGTTATATCTACTTCCTTTAAGCGGAGTTTGTGTTAGAAGTAGAAAACTATTTAGCCATATTAACTATTAGGTAAATGTAATTATTGTGGATTAAATTTTTGGATACTACAATAGAAATGTTACTCAGGTTCTTAAATGATTCTTTACAATTATGATTAGATGATGATTAAATTAAAGGTTTTAATCTACACAGTATAAATCATTGGCTCATTATAAACTTTTGATGTCAAGATTTCTTTTTAATGTATACATCATAATGATAATATTTTGTGCCGTTATAAATTGTACATTGCCATATTAACTTTTAGGTAAATGTAATTATTCTGGATTAAATTTTTGGATACAACTATAGAAATGTTACTCAGGTTCTTAAATGATATACATTTTTATTGATCTATTTATAAAAATGTTCACATTATTAATAAACATACAAAGTATAATTGTATCTGGGACCTTTAGTGGTTTTTACAGTCACTACTGTGTTTATAAAATATATCATATCTCAATTTACCCAATTCATTATGTTATAAATATAAGAAAATGAAAGAGACAAAATATCCAGTTCCCAAAAGCTGGAAATAACCTTTCAATTTGAAGATTGTTTATGCAAGCTTCAATCAACCAATTGCATTGTGTGCTATTATGAACTGTCCAGTGTTTTCCTAGTAAATAATTTTATAATGATTTTTTATGAATTTTCTGTTTTTTTTTTTTTTGTATTTAAAGCTTTGAATCATTGTGTTATTTTCTTAACTTTGTCAACATATTTATATTTATTGAATCTACATAAGCATATTACAATTGATTTTTTCTAATCGGTTTTTTTTTTCAGATTTGGAATGTGTAAATTCCTTATTAATGCAGAAGCCATAATGAACTGTAACCCAAGAGCAGTTTAATGAAAGATATATTCCTGGAATTTTTTCATTATGGATTTTAATTTTATAATGATTTTTTATGAATTTACTGTTTTTTTTTTTTGTATTTAAAGCTTTGAATCATTGTGTTATTTTCCAAACTTTGTCAACTTATTTATATTTATTGAATCTACATATGCACATTACAATTGATTTTTTCTAATCGGTTGTTTTTTTTTTTCAGATCTCGAATGTGTAAATTCCTTATTAATGCAGAAGCCATAATGAACTGTAACCCAAGAGCAGTTTAATGAAATATATTCCTGGAATTTTTTCATTATGGATTTTGAATTGTCTCCTCTCAGAATATTAATCACATTCAGTTTTCTTCATTCCTCTTTATTCTGGTGAGTTTTTTTTATATTTAATTAAATAAGGGACTATATTTATTTTAATCATAGATAGTTTATAATATTTTGCTTGTAAAAATTTAATACAATGGATAATAAGTTATTTTAAGCATAATTATTTTATGGTTCACTTACAAAAAATGATTAGCTTACCAGATGTCTTTATATTGGATGTTTAAAAAATACATATCAATATTTAGATAGATGTAGTATTAGAATTTTTTATATTCCACCCATTTTTTTTTATTTAAGACTATAATATTGGAACAATTATGATTAGATGATGATTAAATTAAAGGTTTTAATCTACACAGTATAAATCATTGGCTCATTATAAACTTTTGATGTCAAGATTTCTTTTTAACCTATACATCATAATGATAATATTTTGTTTATGATTAGATGATGATTAAATCGGTTGTTTTTTTTTTCAGATTTTGAATGTGTAAATTCCTTTTTATGTAATGTATCCTTATATAATGTAATGACTATATGACAATGGAAGAAACAACATGTCCTCTGTTTTGAAAAGAACAACATGTGTACAATAAAAATAATTGATCTACAAATTGAAGGGTTATCTCTGGCGGGTATAAATAAAATGCTGGAAATAACCTGTCAATTTGAGGATTTTTTATGCAATCTTCTATCAACTAATTGCACTTTATGCAATTATAGACTGTCTACAGCTCTCTAAGTAATTTATTATTTGATAATTTTTTATCAAGTTGACTGTTTATTTTTCCTAAAACCTTAAAATCATACTGTAAATTTCTAAACATTGTCAAACTATTATTATTTGTTTAATTTACATGTGCTCCTTATATTAGATTTATTCTAATTTTGTTTTTTTTTTCAGCTTATGAATATGTCAATATATTAAAAGTGTACGAGCTAAAACAAATTGTGATCTACAAGCAGTTCAATGTAAACTACTTCGCAACAAGTCAACCTAGTGCATTTATAATCATCTTATTTTGGAATTTTCATCATGTTCAATTTTCTGAATTCTGTTTCGTCCTGGTGAGTATATATTATACTTTTTCTTTATAATAGACTTTATCATTTTCGATCAATAATGGCTTATAATATTTTGCTTGTTTAAATTGAACAAATTTAAAATTATGTGTTGTTTTAGCATTTAATCAGGGTTCACATACATTTATTGATAAGCTATCAATATGTCTGTTTATTGTATTTGAATAAATTAAATATCGAATTTAAGTTAGATATAGTGTTAGGAATTTTTCTTAATCGACCCCTTGTTGTATTTAGTACTATGATATTTGAACATTATAGAATGAAAGATGTTAGAATTGAAGGGTTATATCGAGCCAGTATATTTCATTAGGCTCGTTATAACCTTTCGATTTCAGGATCTCATTTTAATGCTACCAACACTGNAATATCAGGGTTCACATACATTTAATGATAAGCTATCAATATGTCTGTTTATTGTATTTGAATAAATTAAATATCGAATTTAAGTTAGTTATAGTGTTAGGAATTTGTCTTAATCGACCCCTTTGTTGTATTTAGTACTATGATATTTGAAAATTATAGAATGAAAGATGTTAGAAGTGAAGGGTTATATCGAGCCAGTATATTTCATTAGGCTCGTTATAACCTTTCGATTTCAGGATCTCATTTTAATGCATCCAACACTCAAATGATAAATTGTACCATTATTAATTGTACAAATCCATATTGACATTAAGGTAAATGTTTATCACTGTAAATTGAATGTTTGACTAATACCATAGAAATGTTACCTAGATTCATAAATGTTGTCAATTTCAATCAGTCTTTATATTATAATATTCACTAGGTTTATGAATTTAAGCAGTATCTTTCAATCTCGGTCTATTACTGTATTTTTGTAACCACTACTGTGGGTATACATTAAATCATATCACAATTTATCCAATTTATAATGTAATGACTATATGATAATGGAAGAAACAACATGTCCTCTGTTTTGAAAAGAACAACATGTGTACAATTAAAATAATTGATCTACAAATTGAAGGGTTATCTCTGGCGGGTATAAATAAAATGCTGGAAATAACCTGTCAATTTGAGGATTTTTTATGCAATCTTCTATCAACTAATTGCACTTTATGCAATTATAGACTGTCTACAGCTCTCTAAGTAATTTATTATTTGATAATTTTTTATCAAGTTGACTGTTTATTTTTCCTAAAACCTTAAAATCATACTGTAAATTTCTAAACATTGTCAAACTATTATTATTTGTTTAATTTACATGTGCTCCTTATATTATATTTATTCTGATTTTGTTTTTTTTTTTAGATTTTGAATATGTCAATTCATTAAAAGTGTAGGAGCTAAAACAAATTGTGATCTACAAGCAGTTCAATGAAAACTACATCCCAACAAGTCAACCTAGTGCATTTATAATCATCTTATTTTGGAATTTTCATCATGTTCAATTTTCTGAATTCTGTTTCGTCCTGGTGAGTATATATTATACTTTTTCTATATAATAGACTTTATCATTTTTGATCAATAATAGCTTTTAATAATTTGCTTGTTTTAATTGAACAAATTCAACCTAGTGCATTTATAATCATCTTATTTTGGAATTTTCATCATGTTCAATTTTCTGAATTCTGTTTCGTCCTGGTGAGTATATATAATACTTTTTCTTTAAAATAGACTTTATCATTTTTGATCAATAATAGCTTTTAATAATTTGCTTGTTTAAATTGAACAAATTGAAAATTATGTGTTGTTTTAGCATTTTAATATCAGGGTTCACATACATTTAATGATAAGCTATCAATATGTCTGTTTATTGTATTTGAATAAATTAAGTATCGAATTATAGTTAGATATAGTNTATTTAACTTTTTCTTTATAATAGACTTTATCATTTTCGATCAATAATGGCTTATAAAAATTTGCTTGTTTAAATTGAACAAATTGAAAATTATGTGTTGTTTTAGCATTTTAATATCAGGGTTCACATACATTTAATGATAAGCTATCAATATGTCTGTTTATTGTATTTGAATAAATTAAATATCCAATTTAAGTTAGATATAGTGTTAGGAATTTGTCTTAATCGACCCCTTTGTTGTATTTAGTACTATGATATTTGAACATTATAGAATGAAAGATGTTAGAATTGAAGGGTTATATCGAGCCAGTATATTTCATTAGGCTCGTTATAACCTTTCGATTTCAGGATCTCATTTTAATGCATCCAACACTCAAATGATAATTTGTACCATTATTAATTGTACATAGCCATATTGACATTAAGGTAAATGTTTATCTCTGTAAATTGTTTGTTTGACTACTACCATAGAAATGTTACCTAGGTTCATAAATGTTGTTAATTTCAATCAGTCTTTATATTAAAATATTCACCATGTTTATGAATATAAGGAGTATCATTCAATCTCGGTCTATTACTGTTTTATTATTAATTGTACATAGCCATATTGACATTAAGGTAAATGTTTATCACTGTAAATTGAATGTTTGACTAATACCATAGAAATGTTACCTAGATTCATAAATGTTGTCAATTTCAATCAGTCTTTAAATTATAATATTCACCATGATTATGAATATAAGTAATATCTTTCAATTTCGGTCTATTACTGTATTTTTGTAACCACTACTGTGGGTATACATTAAATCATATCACAATAATAGGTTAAATATTACAATACTGATATACTATTACCTTCTTTGTTCATGTCCTCTGTTTTGAAAAGAACAACATGTGTACAATTAAAATAATTGATCTACAAATTGAAGGGTTATCTCTGGCGGGTGTAAATAAAATGCTGGAAATAACCTGTCAATTTGAGGATTTTTTATGCAATCTTCTATCAACTAATTGCACTTTATGCAATTATAGACCGTCTTCAGCTCTCTAAGTAATTTATTTTTTGATAGTTTTTTATCAAGTTGACTGTATATTTTTTCTAAAAGTGTAAAATCATACTGTAAATTTCTAAACATTGTCAAACTATTATTATTTGTTTAATTTACATGTGCCCCTTATATTAGATTTATTCTAATTTTGTTTTATCTTTCAGATTTTGAATATGTCAATTCATTAAGTGTGTACGAGCTAAAACAAATTGTGATCTACAATCAGTTCAATGAAAACTACTTCGCAACAAGTCAACCTAGTGCATTTTGAATCATCTCATTTTGGAATTTTCATCATGTTCAATTTTCTGAATTCTGTTTCATCCTGGTGAGTATATATTATACTTTTTCTTTATAATAGACTTTATCGTTTTGGATCAATAATGGCTTATAATAATTTTGTTTTTGAAATTGAACAAATTGAAAATTATGTGTTGTTTTAGCATTTTAATATCAGGGTTCACTTACATTTAATGATAAGCTATCAATATGTCTGTTTATTGTATTTTAATAAATTAAATATCCAATTAAATTTAGATATAGTGTTAGGAATTTTTATAATCGAACCCTTTGTTGTATTTAGGACTATGATATTTGAACATTATAGAATGAAAGATGTTAGAATTGAAGGGTTATATCGAGCCAGTATATTTCATTAGACTCGTTATAACCTTTCCATTTCAGGATCTCATTTTAATGCATCGGACACTCAAATGATAATTTGTACCATTATTAATTGTACATAGCCATATTGACATTAAGGTAAATGTTTATCACTGTAAATTGAATGTTTGACTACTACCATAGAAATGTTACCTAGGTTCATAAATGTTGTCAATGTCAATCAGTCTTTAAATTATAATATTCACCATGATTATGAATATAAGTAATATCTTTCAATCTCGGTCTATTACTGTTTTTTTGTAACCACTACTGTGAGTATACATTAAATCATATCACAATTTATCCAATTTATAATGTTATGACTATATGATAATGGAAGAAACAACATGTCCTCTGTTTTGAAAAGAACAACATGTGTACAATTAAAATAATTGATCTACAAATTGAAGGGTTATCTCTGGCGGGTGTAAATAAAATGCTGGAAATAACCTGTCAATTTGAGGATTTTTTATGCAATCTTCTATCAACTAATTGCACTTTATGCAATTATAGACCGTCTACAGCTCTCTAAGTAATTTATTTTTTGATAGTTTTTTATCAAGTTGACTGTATATTTTTTCTAAAAGCGTAAAATCATACTGTAAATTTCTAAACATTGTCAAACTATTATTATTTGTTTAATTTACATGTGCCCCTTATATTAGATTTATTCTAATTTTGTTTTATCTTTCAGATTTTGAATATGTCAATTCATTAAGTGTGTACGAGCTAAAACAAATTGTGATCTACAATCAGTTCAATGAAAACTACTTCGCAACAAGTCAACCTAGTGCATTTTGAATCATCTCATTTTGGAATTTTCATCATGTTCAATTTTCTGAATTCTGTTTCATCCTGGTGAGTATATATTATACTTTTTCTTTATAATAGACTTTATCGTTTTGGATCAATAATGGCTTATAATAATTTTGTTTTTGAAATTGAACAAATTGAAAATTATGTGTTGTTTTAGCATTTTAATATCAGGGTTCACTTACATTTAATGATAAGCTATCAATATGTCTGTTTATTGTATTTTAATAAATTAAATATCCAATTAAATTTAGATATAGTGTTAGGAATTTTTATAATCGAACCCTTTGNGATATTACTTATATTCACCATGATTATGAATATAAGTAATATCTTTCAATCTCGGTCTATTACTGTTTTTTTGTAACCACTACTGTGAGTATACATTAAATCATATCACAATTTATCCAATTTATAATGTTATGACTATATGATAATGGAAGAAACAACATGTCCTCTGTTTTGAAAAGAACAACATGTGTACAATTAAAATAATTGATCTACAAATTGAAGGGTTATCTCTGGCGGGTGTAAATAAAATGCTGGAAATAACCTGTCAATTTGAGGATTTTTTATGCAATCTTCTATCAACTAATTGCACTTTATGCAATTATAGACCGTCTACAGCTCTCTAAGTAATTTATTTTTTGATAGTTTTTTATCAAGTTGACTGTATATTTTTTCTAAAAGCGTAAAATCATACTGTAAATTTCTAAACATTGTCAAACTATTATTATTTGTTTAATTTACATGTGCCCCTTATATTAGATTTATTCTAATTTTGTTTTTTCTTTCAGATTTTGAATATGTCAATTCATTAAGTGTGTACGAGCTAAAACAAATTGTGATCTACAATCAGTTCAATGAAAACTACTTCGCAACAGGTCAACCTAGGGCATTTTGAATCATCTCATTTTAGAATTTTCATCATGTTCAATTTTCAGAATTCTGTTTCATCCTGGTGAGTATATATTATACTTTTTCTTTATAATAGACTTTATCGTTTTGGATCAATAATGGCTTATAATAATTTTGTTTTTGAAATTGAACAAATTGAAAATTATGCGTTGTTTTAGCATTTTAATATCAGGGTTCACATACATTTAATGATAAGCTATCAATATGTCTGTTTATTGTATTTTAATAAATTAAGTATCGAATTATAGTTAGATATAGTGTTTGGAATTTGTATAATCTACCCCTTTGTTTTATTTAGGACTATGATATTTGAACATTATAGAATGAAAGATGTTAGAATTGAAGTATTATATCGAGCCAGTATATTTCATTAGGCTCGTTATAACCTTTCGATTTCAGGATCTCATTTAAATGCATCCATCACTCAAATAATAATTTGTACCATTCTTAATTGTACATAGCCATATTGACATTAAAGTAAATGTTTATCACTGTAAATTGAATGTTTGACTACTACAATAGAAATGTTACCTAGGTCCATAAATGTCTTTAATATTTACTAGCTTTATGAATTTAAAGATTTTCTTTCAATCTCAATCTATAACTGTTGTTTTGTAACCACTAATCCAGGTATGCATTAAATTATATCACAATTTACGCAATTTATAATGTAATGACTATATAATAATGGAAGCAACAACACATCCTCTGTTTTGAATAGAACAACATGTGTACAATTAAAATAATTGATCTTCAAATTGAAGGGTTATCTCTGGCGGGTGTAAATAAAATGCTGGAAATAACCTGTCAATTTGAGGATTTTTTATGCAATCTTCTATCAACTAATTGCACTTTATGCAATTATAGACCGTCTACAGCTCTCTAAGTAATTTATTTTTTGATAGTTTTTTATCAAGTTGACTGTATATTTTTCTAAAAGGGTAAAATCATACTGTAAATTTCTAAACATTGTCAAACTATTATTATTTGTTTAATTTACATGTGCCCCTTATATTAGATTTATTCTAATTTTGTTTTTTCTTTCAGATTTTGAATATGTCAATTCATTAAGTGTGTACGAGCTAAAACAAATTGTGATCTACAATCAGTTCAATGAAAACTACTTCGCAACAAGTCAACCTAGTGCATTTTGAATCATCTCATTTTGGAATTTTCATCATGTTCAATTTTCTGAATTCTGTTTCATCCTGGTGAGTATATATTATACTTTTTCTTTATAATAGACTTTATCGTTTTGGATCAATAATGGCTTATAATAATTTTGTTTTTGAAATTGAACAAATTGAAAATTATGTGTTGTTTTAGCATTTTAATATCAGGGTTCACATACATTTAATGATAAGCTATCAATATGTCTGTTTATTGTATTTTAATAAATTAAATATCCAANTTATCACTGTAAATTGAATGTTTGACTACTACCATAGAAATGTTACCTAGGTTCATAAATGTTGTCAATGTCAATCAGTCTTTAAATTATAATATTCACCATGATTATGAATATAAGTAATATCTTTCAATCTCGGTCTATTACTGTTTTTTTGTAACCACTACTGTGAGTATACATTAAATCATATCACAATTTATCCAATTTATAATGTTATGACTATATGATAATGGAAGAAACAACATATCCTCTGTTTTGAAAAGAACAACATGTGTACAATTAAAATAATTGATCTTCAAATTAAAGGGTTATCTCTGTAGTGTATAATTCATATGCAGGAAATAATCTGTCAATTTGAAGATTTTGTATGCAAATTTCTATCAACTAATTGCTCTTTATGCAATTAAAGATCGTCTACAGCTCTCTAAGTAATTTATTTTTTGATAGTTTTTTATCAAGTTGACTGTATATTTTTTCTAAAAGCGTAAAATCATACTGTAAATTTCTAAACATTGTCAAACTATTATTATTTGTTTAATTTACATGTGCCCCTTATATTAGATTTATTCTAATTTTGTTTTATCTTTCAGATTTTGAATATGTCAATTCATTAAGTGTGTACGAGCTAAAACAAATTGTGATCTACAATCAGTTCAATGAAAACTACTTCGAAACAAGTCAACCTAGTGCATTTTAAATCATCTCATTTTGGAATTTTCATCATGTTCAATTTTCAGAATTCTGTTTCATCCTGGTGAGTATATATTATACTTTTTCTTTATAATAGACTTTATCGTTTTGGATCAATAATATCTTATAATAATTTTGTTTTTGAAATTGAACAAATTGAAAATTATGTGTTGTTTTAGCATTTTAATATCAGGGTTCACTTTTATTTAATGATAAGCTATCAATATGTCTGTTTATTGTATTTTAATAAATTAAATATCCAATTAAATTTAGATATAGTGTTAGGAATTTTTATAATCGACCCCTTTGTTGTATTTAGGACTATGATATTTGAACATTATAGAATGAAAGATGTTAGAATTGAAGGGTTATATCGAGCCAGTATATTTCATTAGACTCGTTATAACCTTTCCATTTCAGGATCTCATTTTAATGCATCGGACACTCAAATGATAATTTGTACCATTATTAATTGTACATAGCCATATTGACATTAAGGTAAATGTTTATCACTGTAAATTGAATGTTTGACTACTACCATAGAAATGTTACCTAGGTTCATAAATGTTGTCAATGTCAATCAGTCTTTAAATTATAATATTCACCATGATTATAAATATAAGTAATATCTTTCAATTACGGTCTATTACTGTTTTTTTGTAACCACTACTGTGAGTATACATTAAATCATATCACAATTTATCCAATTTATAATGTTATGACTATATGATAATGGAAGAAACAACATGTCCTCTGTTTTGAAAAGAACAACATGTGTACAATTAAAATAATTGATCTACAAATTGAAGGGTTATCTCTGGCGGGTGTAAATAAAATGCTGGAAATAACCTGTCAATTTGAGGATTTTTTATGCAACCTTCTATCAACTAATTGCACTTTATGCAATTATAGACCGTCTACAGCTCCCTAAGT